>JAKSZP010010117.1:0-20614 GCA_022478985.1 Massospora cicadina | reverse complement strand
TTTTGTTTGTACCTGTGTGCTTGGTACCTTTGGGTGGTGCAGGTTTGGGTTCACTGCCCTTTATCACATTCACCCAACTCTTTGCTTTATTACTCATACTCATCTCACCTGGTATTGATTATCAAATTGTACTGTTTGAATCAAATCATATTACTAAAAGTGATAGTAATCAGAAAGAAAAGTAATTCTGAGTGGTTATTCTTTATCTATAATAAATTCTAAATTAATAGATTAAAAATCTTTAATTTTATAGACACATAGTGAAGCATGGGTAATGAATGCTAGTCATCCTATAAATTCATGTTATGAAGGGGTATAAATGATAATTATCATCCTCTAACATTTTGATGGGTAACTAGCTGTTTACCCGTGCTTCGCTACAGTGTCTATAAAATTAAAGATTTTTAATCTATTAATTTAGATTTTATATTATAGACAAACAAAACCACTCAGCCAAATCCAATTGCTCAATCGAATCAACCAAAAACCACCAACCACTTAGGCAAACCTAACTGAAATTATCAAAACAACCAATAATTAATCACCCTTAAAGCTAAACTGTGTCCTATCGATTCAAACAAAAGCCATCAACCACTCGGCCAAATAAAATAAACTTATCAAATCAATCAGATTCTAAATTATTTTAGCTTTTATTTTGGTAGATAGCTATCAATAAGTTCAGAAGCCATTAAACCTATTAAAAATTCCAACCTCCAACCACTTAGCTAAAATCAATTAAGTCTGCCAAATTAATTAAACCATCAATCTCTTATCTGAAACTATTGAGCCTATCGAATCAACCAAAAAATAAACCACCACTCAGCAAAAACCAATTATTGAACTTACAAAACAGCCTAAAACTACCAACTAAATATCAAAGCCTATGAAACTATTAAATTAAATGAATATGAAAATACCCAGCCAAATTGCTATATAATTACCATTAGAAATATACGTTCTAGATCTTATATAGAACTGATGTTTAAATTTATATGATTATATTAAACAATTACATATTAGCATTCCGTTCACAAACTTTATAGAATACTTGTGCCAAGTTTGGTGATTTTTGGTTATTTGCTCGAGATAATGCATCTATATAAACAAATTAACATACTGATTCTTTTGTAAATAAAATTTAAGATTAATTCTTGTTGATACCCAGTTTACACAGATTTGTTTGTGGGCTTAAAGTTCATTTGATAATCTTATATTTTTTATATTTGTAGATGGTTATCGATAAAATTAAGTAATCAAATTATACTGAATCAATATAAATTTACCAACCATTCAGCCATACCCAATTAAACCTATCGAATCAACTCAACCACTAAACCACTTAGCTAAAACCATTAGATTAAAAATCAACCAATCACCAACCGCTTCGTAAACCAAAACTAAATTATCGAAACAACCAAAATCACAACTACTTACCAAAACCAATCAACTTTATTAAATCAACTAATCACTAACTTTATTTAACCGTTAAGCTTATTAATCAACACAAACCCACCAACTGCTCGACAAAACCATTTAAACTACTGATTCAACCGAATATCAAACTTCTTGGCCGTAACAATATACCGATTTCCATTAAAAATATATAGAATTTTAACTTGTTACATATAAAACTTTTTATTTTACTATGAAAATTAAAAATCGGGCTTTGAGGTGCACACGGACCCCCTCCCGTCCACCTATAACTAAATTTTCAGAGCTCTACATGCTCTATTTTTGGCTGGGCATCGCGCACACACACATACACATTTGCTTTTATATATAGATTACGCCAGGATTCGAACAACTGATCTTTTATAGAGTTGAAGTTTAGAGCCAAAAGCTGAGCCGATTATGCTAGAGGAGGTATTTTTTAAAATTAATTGGACTTTTGATTCAAAGTTTTGATTTAGATAAACTTGTTAAATACCCGAATGACCACTAACCACTTAACAAAACCATTTAAAATATCAAATCAGCTGAATATCAAACTGCTCAGCTGTAACAATATAGCGAATACCATCGAAGTATATATAGGATTTTCACTTGTTACATATAAAGCTTTTTATTTTACTGTTAAAATAATTTTTTTAAAATTTATTCTGCTATTCGGGGCGGAGACAAATCCAACAAAGCAAAGATCATAAAAATCGGTCCGGCCGTTCTTGAGTTATAAATGGTGTAACTAACACGACTTTGTTTTATATATATATATATATTCGCCAATTCTCACCAACTCACCCAAATAGATTGAACCTATTATACTCGATAGTTTCAGATTTGATCTTATTTGACAATTCTCACCAACTCACCCAAATAGATTAAACTTATCAGACTCGATTAGCTTCAGGTGAGCAAATTGGTAAATTATTAGATAATATTCGCCATTTCTCACCAACTCACCCAGATAGATTGACCTATCATACTCGATGGTTTCAGATTCGATAAGATTCGCCAATTCTCACCCACTCACCCAAATAGATTGACCCTATCAGACTCGAAGGTTTCAGATGTCAGTCAGTCAGTAAGTCAGTGAATGAATTTTTTTAAGTAGATGCAAGTTTAAGTGCTGTAGGGGGTGGAAGACTAGTTTGTTGGGCGTATGGCTACCAACCTGAAGGTTACGGGTTCGATTCCCACCCTTCGCACATCAATCAGGGTGCCAGCCAAAGGAAGCTATTGGTGATTAATAGGTTTAACGACATGAAAACCTTAACTATTACGTAAACAGAAAAATCTGAGTCCCAATCTGGAGGTGGAAAAACTTTCTTTGATGGAGTTGACCCTGCTCAGGTTTCATGTTTCTTTCACTCTTTCGGTAATGCCTGTCCCCTGATCAGCTTGCCTCAAATAAATAAAAGTTTGTGTCGGTTTTATATGAATTAGTATGAGTTTATATTGGACTTTCACTTCTATCCACATAATTATTAGGATCTAGGCATCAAGCCCTTTAATAATAATGCAATATAAAATTAGTTTACTCATAAAGTTAGCTTCTTACAAAATGCTGTTTGTGCTCCTAGTTATGGTTTACTTGAGAAACCCTTCAACTTTATGAGGAGGCAATTCAAAGTTTGAATCTTCACTTTGTAATTATGTATCAGGAATTTTTTTCCAAAATATCCTGGTTCACTATATTTGAATCATCTAAATTACTAAGTTGGGTTACTTCTCTTCTAGCTAATTGTCAATTATGTCTCATTGAAGAAAATTGTTTGCCCGTCATCAAAATCATATATGCTTTTAAGATTAACAATTATATTATATTTAAGTTTATAACAAAAGCAAATGACAAGATTCATAGGTATACAAAATTTAAATTTGATTGAACATATTTAGCTGGTACAGGTTTTAAATCGATTACTAATAATAAGAGATTAGTAAGAGATTAGGTGATCTATATATAAAAAAATGAATGTCTGTGTGTATGTATGTATGTCCCGAATGCATTCCTATACCATTCATCCAATTGTGATGAAACTTTGGTGAGTTGTTGTGTGCATGCCTGAGAAGGTTTATGAATTTTAAGAAATATTATTTTAATAGTAAAATAAAAAGTTTTATATGTAACAAGTGAAAATCCTATATATACTTTGATGGTATTCACTATATTGTTACAGCTGAGCAGTTTAAATTTGTTTGATTTGATATTTTATATGGTTTTGTTAAGTGGTTAGTGGTCATTTGGCTAATTAGTAAGTTAATTTAAATCAGGACTTTGAATCTAAAGTCTAATTGATTTTAAAAATACCTCTTCTAGCATAATCAGCTCAGGGGTTTTTCCTTCTCTCTTGCAAACATCACTTTTAAATCAAAAAGTGAACTGAACAAGAATTGAGAGAGCAACCAACTGCCAGTGTGCACTGCAATTATAGAGCAGTGAACAATGGCCAACCACCTAAGCATAGGGAAGTCAATCTGCCCATCTGTGCGCAGCATATAGAAACAGATAACTTGCCTGCACCAATATCAATTAACAATAATAACATGAAGGATGCTATGGTGGATATACCATCTAACAAACTTCCCGCTGGCCCAAGCCCCCCTAGAACTAGAAATGGGGTGGGCAATACAACATGTGTATGTTAAGTAATAATCTGGTGACATAAACAACAATGAAACGTGTGAGCGTGTTGATGAGTCATAGGGCCCTTGCGACTAGAACGGATAATGGGGTTGACTCCCTAGGATTGGTGACCAATGAAATCCAGATGACAAGAGAAACCTTCCAGAAGTGAGGCCTGACACTGAGAACAGCGGAGTCAGGAATATTACCCATTGAACCTCAATCAGTAGAGGGGATTGGGGCCTCACAGGGTGAGAAAAATTTTGCAGAAAAAACAAAAAACCTCAGATGAAGTATTGGTAGGATCTGAAACTGAATTGGATTCAATTGACAAAAACAGCAGCTCAAACCAACTGAGCAAAGCTATAAAAAGTTTTTCTACCAACACAGAGAAAATTACCAAATCTGCTTAGGGTATTTGAGTGAAGAAGAAGTCAGGCTCCAATTCCAAAAAGGCCTAGTTGGGGGCAAATGGTCCCTGAACAAAATTGATTCAGCGACATGAGAAAATCACTGGGTGTGATCCCCAATAAACCATTGGGTGCAATCCCTGACAAAGTCATGTTGACAGGGGGCTCTAGCTCAACAATGAATTGACAGTTGATCCTGAATAGCTAATTGCCAACCCAGTATGATCCATTGGAGATCAACCTCAATGGGAGTGAAACTATATTGGGGACTGAATCTGAGGGATTGGACACCCAAGAAAGTTTGGCTAAAAAAAGTATTACCGGAAAGGGCTGAAACCCTGAAAGTGGTCAAGTCAGTGGCCAGGGCCCCAGTTAAATTTATATTGATCCAGTCAGACATGTTGGTGTGCTGAGGCATGTCCACCCGTGAGGTCAAACAATGGGAAGCCCTCCAGTTTCTGTACTCCACTGTGACTCAGTGGGTCTCCTAAGGTATCAAACCAGCCATCATGGCTATATGGTAAGCCCACAAATTTTCCGCTGAAGTGGCCAAACGCTGGCTCAACACCTAAATTTCAATTGACATAGTGGTACTGTTCAAGGTATCATGAGTTAGGACCAAAGATGCCCTGGAATGGATGAAAATCCCCGTGGAGTACAAAGTGATAGAGGCTGCAATCCGCAAAGATTTAAAACTGGTGGATGCAAAGGCCTGGATGGAGGCCAGTATTGACCTATTAAATGTGATGGAGTACAACAAGGCAGGTATTACAGCACGATATGCCCAAGCCATCAGGAGCTTGGACCTCAACCTAACAGATTTAGCCAAGTATGCAAAACAATTACCAAATGCCTTTATGGCCCTCAAGTGGGCCCAACACTCTATCCCAGTGGACATGGCACTGGAATGGTATAAAATTACTTTCTCCCCAGAGGAGGCACTGCCATGGATCATGGCCAGATTCAAGGCCACCAAGGCCTTACACTGGTCATATACCCAAATTCCACCAGCCACTGCATCAAACCTGATGAAAGTGGGCTGGAAAAAGGAAAAAGCGGTGGAATGGGGACCCTTCTGGGATTGGTCGCTAAAAGAGGCCATCAACTGGTCTGCCAACAGATTCATGCCAATGGAGATGAAATATTGGTTCTGAGCGGGGGCTAGTATGGACCTAGTGCACGAATGGGCAGAGCTGGGGTGACTAAACTGATTCACAAAACTCTTAGAGGCCACCCCTTCTGAATTGAAAAGTGGAAAATCTGGTGTGATGCTGCAACAATTGCCAAAGCTGCAGACTGGGACGCAGCGGGGTTCACCCCTCAATTAGCCCAACTGTGGGTGAAACACAAGATTTCACCACAGGCAGCAACAGCAATGAAAGGGGTCACAACACCAGACTTGGGCCAAGAATGGCTCAAAGCGGGGATCCACATTGAAACTATCTGGGATTGGAAGCAATCCTTCCTGGAACTGACACTAGTGGCCCCATACGCTGCCAAAAACTTCACCCCTCTGAAGCATTCCAATGGAGTGAAGCAGGTGTTCTGGCAGACATGGCACATGTATTTACAGATGGGGTCTGGAATAGTGTCACAGTAAGGGACTGGTGCCAGTGTAGCTCAATTACGCTGGATGTCCTTCAAAAATACCTCCACCCAACATGCGGCCCATAATCTGCCCTCAAGTGGTACTGACTGGGGTTCTCGCCGTCAGATGCCCTAGAGTGGCAGAGCCTAGAGATCAGAGTGCAAATGGCTAGAAGTATCAGCCGCCGAGGTATCAGCATCCACCTGATCAAAGTGTTCCTCAACTGGGAATTTAGCCTCAATGAATTGGTAAGTTGGATTTTTGAAGGGAAAGACCCCTGCTGAAGTACCCAAACCAAGCACAAAAACCAAATCCTTCAGCGCCATGGTGGTAAATACTGAAGACAACACCTGGAATGGAGCAGGGAGCCATATCAAATACATCTGACAGTTGATCAGTGTGGGCTTTACAGATCACCAGGCACCAAAATCATACCTAAAAGATGCTATCCAAATCCACCTGCAGCTAGTGGAGGAGGAAGAATGGTCTGACATGATACTGTCAATTTATCAGTAACTCAACAAAGTCCTAGCTGGAGGGGACTTTGATCACCACTGGGTACCCAAATGGGGCTATATAGATATAGTGATCCCAGGCAAATTGGACCACAAGAAACTCCTCAAAATCGGCATCAAATACAAGGGGATTTATCTTTGAATGGAACTGACCAGATATGCCAACCAAACCGCAAGGTGGGTAACCTTCCAGAATCTCCTCACTGATCACAAATGGGAGTGGGTGCATGAAGTGATCCAGACCAGATTGTCATACTATGGGGAAGTATGAGAATTCTGGCAAGCCAGTGCGATTACATTACAAAGTGCCTCCACCCTCAGACAGTGGAAGCGCTGTACAAACCATAACCCTGGATGAAACTGAACAAAATTGCGCTACCCAGATTCATCCACCTGCCTGGCCTCAATAGGGCAGTATACATTGAACAGGAGGATGCCAAACAAGTGTGCCGGTTCTGTTACCAGACTGGCCACACAATGGCTCAATGCCACCATCGTAAAGGTAAAACTACACAGGAATATGAATATGACCCTATTTGGGGAATCACCAAGGTGGATACTAAGACTTTTCTCCACCCAAAAGCCAGAGAATGGATCCTGCGCAACTTAACAGAGGTAGCGGATATGAAATGCCAGTGACAAGAATTGAACCTGGCACATAGAGAAGCGTGGGAACAGGAAATGGCAAAGCAGCCTGAAGTGGATGACAAACTGTTTATAAATCTGAACCCCAAATCTTATGCAATGGATGAGGGAACCATCCCCAGACCAACAGAGAAATGACCAACCCAAGTGGAATGGATGGTCCGCGTGGAGGAAAGATGGCAGAAGGTGAACCCAAAAAAGTCTCCCAAGCAAGGGTGGACGCAGGAAGCCAGCAAGTCAAAATCAAGGCCCAACAAGCCTAAAGTGAATACTAAATCAAATTGGAAGTCATCAGCAAATAAACCTAAGATGACCAGTGAAAAATCAGCAGGAGTGACAAAATTGACAAAATTGGCTGGGCAATCACCAACTAAAAAATTGAGTTCTGCCAAAAAATCAAACAAAGGTGTGTGAATCTGACCAATGGATGAGGGAGAATCCGCCACTCTGCCAGAAGGGAACAAGGGTCACCCTGACCCAATCATAAAACCATCCCCATTATTCATTGACAGGGAGATGGGGATGGTGACCAAATTCCCAGTACACAGGATGCCTGGGAATATAATCCCAGTCCCAACCAACTGACCCCAAAAACCAAATATTGCACCCCGCCAACCATCAACACCACCATCATTGACCAATCAGACCTCATTATGGGACTCGATCCACAACCCAGACAATGCTAAACCTCATACCCGTGGGTCAGGCAGCCAGAAATGAGGATAGCAACCACAAATGCTCAGGGGATGGCGAGCATACAAATGAGGAGGAGGAAAATGCACCATTTAAAAACTAATAATAATATTGACCTATTTTTTATTTTGGAAACACAAGCTGGTAACCAAAAGGAAATGGTGCTGAGCTCAAACCGTGATGCAAAACCACCCATGGTACCACCAGATAGGCTACCAAGCCCTATGGATGGACCATGTGGCGATAGTCATAATGGATAAGAAAATAGACCTGGAATTTGTGGAAGAAACTCACACCAGTAGGATCTTGATAGTGACAGTTACAAACAGAGAAACTGGCAGGAGCATACAAGCAGTAGCAGTCTACGCCCCACCAAAGCTCCACAAAAACCATATTTTTTGAGAATCCTTAGCAGAAGGGCCATCTGAAGTGATGACTGTAATAGCAGGTGACCTGAACTGTTGGATGAATGTGAGCTGGGACACATTCCTGAGGAGAGAACGTCCCAACAGTAAGGCCGACAAGATGCTCAATTACCTAGTCAAATTGGGGATGTGCCTAACAATTGACGAAGAGGATGATGACCTGGCCAACCTACTGTGGTGGTCATATGATGCCGCTGGATCCCCACTGTCAGGATCACATTTAGATTACATCCTAGTGTCATCAGATCTCAAGCCAATGATGTCCAACAGTGAGGTTAGCATAAATGCCAAAAGTGACCACATGGTTGTCCGGGTGAAAAATTGACCTTGATGAACCCCCCAAGGAACCACGAGTGGCAACTGGCACCAGCCACGCTGAGGGATGGGGATTGGCACCAAAAAGGTTGATGCTGGACTGGATCGACTGTTAGCATATCTGGACAACTGCCTGGAGTTGGACCCGCTAGAATGATGGACCCAGGTCAAAGTGAAAATGAAACATGATAGTATCAAGTTCAAAAAAGCGACCTCCTACAAGTAAACTGCCGCCATGAAACAACTGAAGTCTAAATTAGAAAGGCTGAGGCTCACCTGATGGGACAGTGAAGACTGGTGGAGTGAGTACTGAACAACACACAAAAAGTATTGGGCCATAATGATGAAGCAAGACTCAGAGAGACAGACCAATGCAACTTACTGATATCAGAGCCTAGCGGGGATGATGACCAAAGAGGGCCTGAAACACCTCAAGGAAATCCAAACTAAGGCTAGGGTATGGGAAGTGGAGACAGTGTAAGGGGAAGTATCAACAGACCCCAAAATGATCAAGCACAAGGTTGAGCTTTTTTATGGTGATCTATTCTGACAACGAGAAACAAGCAAATTGGTGACAACGCTTATTGACCTGTCCAAGCTGGCATTGGGGGGCTGTACACCAGAGGACGTCACCCAACTATCTGCCAAAATCTCTATTGATAAAGTTAAGAGGGTACTAAAGGAGTCTTCAATAATGAAAGTACCAGGCCCTGACAATATGTGTGCAGAAATACACATCATATTCCAAGACCACATAGCGCCAGAGCTCAAAGCCCTCTTTAACCACTGTTTGAAAAATGGCCAGCAAATTCCAGGGGGCCATGAGACCTGAATTGTACTTTTGTACAAAAAGGGCCTCAGACGCCAACTTTGGAACTGGTGCCTGATCACACTATCAAATGCCAGTTATAAACTGCTCACATGCATAATATCTAATTTACTGATGGCAACAACACCACACATGCTCCATAGTGCCCAGAATGGCTTTGTCAAAGGCTGTAGTATATGGGACAGCATTGGCTTAGTCCAGAGTGTACTCCAGGATACAAGGGGCATTGACCAGGGGTACCTTATGTTCCTTGACATGGAAAAGGCATATGACTGAGTAGCGTGGTCATTCCTTTACAAGGCACTAAAGGCAGTCAGTATCCCCAACATGTTTTGAGAATGGATAACAACGCTGTACTCAGGCCTGGTAACGAAGGTGATTGTCACAGATGGCATAACCAACAAAATCCCTGTTGGGTAAGGTCTCCACCAAGGCAACCCTATGTCACCAATACTCTTCAACTTTGCAGCCAACATTATATTGGCAGCAGCGGACGTGAAGCTCTGGGGTTTAGTCCACCCTAACCAAATGCCACTGAAGATGCTAGCATTTGCTGATGATATGATAGTAGGTATAAGCTCCCCTACTGACCTCCAGGGTGCCGAGGAACTATTAAACCTCTATCAGCTAGCATCAAATGTAAAAACCAACTTGGCAAAAACCTCAGTGATGAGGGTTGGCAACCTGAGCTTCAGCCCACCAACTGACACAACGCCGATTATGAACTCCCAGACAGTCTGATACATTGGAATACTCTTCAACAACAAGGGACCAGTGGTACTGGAGACCAAAAAGGAATTATTGTCAAGCTTATCAATCTGAATGGCATGCTGGAAAAGTGCCAGAATATGCCTCAAGGAGAAAGTGCAGGCTATAAGTGTCTTCATCTTCTCAAAGTTGTGGTATGTTGCTCACGTGCTACCATTGAGCCCAAACTTAGAGAAGAAAATCAGGTCAATGCTCCAAACCTTCCTGTGGTTCAAGGCAAAGGCAGCTGTCATGGAAACAGAAGAAGAAGTTTAAATAGCCTGCCAGTCAGGATGTGTAAGCACCCAAAAAGCAAGCCAGAATGCCAGATGCATTGCCAACCAAATGACTTGATATGGAGCTGGGCATTGGGAAATGACAAATTGTTGGTGTAACACAACAGTGAGTATGATCCTAATAACAAACCACAATGAGCCCACTCCTGACCCAGGGGGCCTTGCTGCAGGGGGTGGGATCACAGAGATAGTTTCGATAAGTTCATTGGCATATGGGGTCATTTCAACTGGGGAGGCAAGGAGATGGATTCTCTCTTGCAATTGGTGGACATAAGGCCACAAGATTCCCATGTACTGTTGCCAGAAGTTCATGATAATGGGGTTGTATAGCCAAAAATATTGGACTCGCTGAATCCAATCAATGATGGAGGGGGCCATAGTGGCCATAAGTACTGGTAGAGCCCATCCGGTATACAGGCCAACAGGCCACCAGGGAAACGCCATCAGGGATGCGGTCAGAAGGAGTAATACAATAGAAAAATTGTTTGGTTTTTTGGCAAAATTTTTATTGAAGGAAAAGAAAGAAAATCGACCAACAATTTTCTCAGTGCTATGCAACTGATTAAATAGTGGTTGATTGGGGTAGTGATAAGCCAGGATTGGGAACCTCAATTTTGACCTAACCAGTGAATTATTTGGGAATGGGCGGGTTTGTTCCTTGGGAACTGACATCAAAAAATTCAGTAATGGGCTGAGTCACTATTGGTTTGACCTCAAATGTCCAAACCAAGGCTCAGCTACATTTCTGACAGTTGGCATAATGGCATTTGGCCTGACAAGCAACAGGAATCCCCCAAGGCCACCCAACATAGGGGCAGGTCCATTTGGTTGGGAACAGGTTCAGGGCACCCAACCCACCCACGCTCAGTCACTGGGCTGTTTGTTCAGTCAGTGGCATCACATCGGCCGCAATGCCCAAATTGTCAACAGGGGACTTCAAACCCTCATTGATGGCATCCAAGGCTATAGCCTGGCTGTCGAGGATGATCCCTGATGACTTTGATAGGAAGGTGATTTGTTTGATTGACATATTAATTGAATTGGAACCATCAGGCGTTCCAGATGATACCTCAGTCTTCATGCCTTTCTGGCCATTTGAAATCCAAGCATCAGCCAGATTGCCACTTGAATTAGATCTGACTGATTTCAATTTGACAATCTCAGTACAGATTTCACTAATTCTTCATAACAGTTTAGACGAGGTGAGTGTGGGTGCTGGGGGTGGGATCCAAAGCAGAAGAGCTGTTACCCACCGCTTGTCTACTACATGAGCGAGATCGCCCTGAGTAATGAGAGGTACCGCCATCCTCTTCAGTGTTTTCTTACTTGGGAATGGGAAAATGGCCTGATCAACAGCCAGGGGATGTTCTCTGGGACTTACATTACCCTTTCCTTTTTCCAAAGGAAGGTCACCCCCACCAGGAAACTGCACCAGAGCCACCTCTTGTGCGCCTTGGGTAACTTGATTGCCATAATTGTCATGACTATTTTGGGGAGGGGGAGCCTTGGGGTGAGATATGTGGAACGCTTTGACCAGGTCCATACAATTTGCGCAATTGTGCACCTTGACCCAACTATTTTTTAGGCCGGATACCCTTTCCAGGCCACTACATATTGGATGGAATGTCACAACTTCCGGGATGCCAGGATAGCCTCTACTTCAGCTTCTTCCCCATTATTGACAATGATTGGTTCCAGTTCTGTGGGAATTGCACCCTTGAAGGGTGACAGCTGAGAAACATGGAAAACAGGATGCTGCTTCCAATGCACAGGGAGCTTCAGTAAGAACGCCCCATTGCCCAATACCTCCTCCACCAAATGGGGACCCAAGTGTTTACTGGCAAATTTATGGAAAGGGGTCTGAATCCCTAAATGATGGGTATCGAGCATGACATAGGAACCCACCGTAAAATTATGACCTGGGAGATGCTTACAATCTGCGAACCACTTGTAGTAGTCAATGGCTTTAGTGAGGTGTTCCCGCACTAATGCTTGAGTTGATCTGATATGGGCAGCGTGGTCCGCGGCAGCTTGAACCTCAGGCTGCAAGCATGGACCAACCAAAAATGAAGGATTATAACCCAACGTTGCTTTGTAAGGGGAAACCCCCGTGGACGCGTGGGTCCCATTATTGTAAATGAATTGAGTGAGAGGCAAGTCACTGGACCAAGTATCCTGCATGGCTGCAGCATAGCAACACAGGTACTGTTCAAGGACTTGATTGACCCGCTCAGTCTGTCCGTCAGGCTGAGGATGATACGCCATGGAGTGACAGGGGGATATTTTTAGGATCAATAGGAGTTCACTTTAAAACTGTGGGGTGAACTGTGAGCCCCAGTCACTGATGATCTCCTGGGGGAGACCAAACATCAAAAACACATGGCGTACAAAAAGATGGGCAGTTTCTTCCAACATAATCATGGAAGTACAAGGTATAAAAAGTGAAAATTTTGTGAAACAATCCACCACTACCATCACCGCTGTGAACCCATTAGAACAGGGGAGTTCAACAATAAAATCCATGGACACCAAGGTCCATGGGCCCTCTGCCTGCTGTAAGGGGTGCAGGAGGCCATTTTTGTTGGAGAGATCCAACTTGGCCCTAGTGCAAGTAACACAATTGGCAATCCAAGCCAGAACCTCTTTTGTCAGACCTGCCCAATTGAAGGTTCTCTTGATCAAATTAATGCATTTCTTATTATTGGGATGTCTGACCGTGGGGGGATCATGATGTGCGCAGAATACCTCTGATTGGAAGGAGGGGGACCCAGATACAAGACTGAAAGTAAATTAGTCCCTCTTCTAAGGAGTATAGGGAGTGTTTGTGACTCAAGTGAGCCAACTGCTCGACTAACTCCACGCCCTCAGGGCAGGCCATTTGACTGGCTAAGACCTGAGCCACTAGCGGGGTGTCAGGAGCCAAAGCGATGGAGAAAATGATGGGGGGAATGATTGACAGGATTTAATCAGCAGGAATAATGGTGATGAGGTCCACTTCCTCTGGTTCTGAGGGACAGTGGGTGGGGCTGCGGCTTAGGAAATTGGGAAGTACATTGAGCGCACCTTTTCCAAATCATATTTAAAGTTAAAACTGTACAGGTCCCAATAGGTTTGGGCCTTCCAATGCGCCAATTTTTGGGGTTTTCAAAAATACAAAAGGGCCTGGTGATCCATGCGGACTGTTAGTTCATGGCAGGCACCCTGCAACAGATACCGCCAATGAGTTAGTGCCCATGCAACAGCTGCCAATTCCTTGTTGTATATGGCCCAGGACTGCTCTGTGGCTGTGAACTTCTGGGAAAAGCAAGTGACTGGGTGTTCTAAACCATTGTGCTCCTGAAGCAACACCGCTTCCACTGCTACTGATGAGGCATTGCATGCAACAATATATGGTTTGGTAGGATTGGCATGCTTCAAAATGGGCGGAGACTTGAACACCTCCTTGATTGATTCAAATGCCTGCTGGCATTTGGGCGTCCAATGAAACGGTATGTTTTTACCAGTAAGGGGGTGGAGTGGTGCGGCTAGCTGGGAAAGTGCCAGGGAAAACTTTTTTAGGAAAATGATAGTTCCCAAGAAACTCTGAAGTTGTTTCTGCATAGTCGGAGTTGGCCATTCTTGGATTGCATCTAACTTGTTGGGAGGGATTGCATAGCCATCTTTGAGAACCAGGTTCCCAAGGAAAGTAACCTTCTCCTTGTAAAACTCACACTTGGAAGGTTTGAGGAACAAACCTGCCTTATGCAAGGCGACCACCACCGCTTCCAAGTCAGTAGCATGTTGTTTGGGAGTCAGGAGTGAACTAGGATATCATCAATGTATGCAACTGCGAAGGTAAACCGGAGGTCACCCAGTACATTGTTGATCATCCGTTGAAATGTAGCGGGAGCATCTTCAGCCTGAAGGGCATTACATGAAATTGGAAAATGCTGCGCTTCATCCAGATCACTGTTAACCATTCCTGCCCTTCCATTACCTGAATTTGGTTGAAGGCATTCACCAGATCCAACTTAGAGAACACACGGGATTTGGTGATTGCCTGACTGATTGTCTGCTCCAGAGGCAAGGGGTAGGGATCAGAGGCCGTTATTTTATATAAATGACCATAATCCACGCAGGGACGGAGAGAACCATCCACTTTTTGGTGAAGACAATGGGGGAGGCAACAGGTGAGGTCTCCTTAAACAACCAACCTTTTTTCAACATATTGTCCAACCAGGTATTGAGTGCAACTTCTTCCTCCGCTGTATGGGGATACAACGGGCAATTGATGTCCACCAACTCCACGGTCATTTGGAACCCACAATTGAACCTAGTGTGCTTAGGCAGGCGATCCGCCTTTTCCATGTCAAAGATTCTCTGATAGCACATTAAGCTTTCAGGGAAATTGAGCGGGATGCCTGCAGAAGTGACTAGGGTAGTGATAGAGCTGGTTCCTTGTATCTTCTTGAGGGTGTCAATCAAAGTGAATTCTCCCTCCAGATGATCATTGGTAAATTACAACGTATTAGACTCTAAATGAATCTTAACATGTTATTGACGCCACCACCCCATACCTAAGATCACTGGAAACACCAAGTTCAGCATGGCCAAAAAATGATTGCAGAAGATGAACTGGTGGATTGAAAAAGGTACCAGTTGGTGAACAGCATATGAGGGCTGGGAAGCAGATGAGGCCACCATCACTGAGGGGCCTGCATCCATTTCCAGTTCTAATTGTTGCACCAACTCGACACTCATGAAGTTCCCCACAGCTCCAGTATCCACCAGGGCTTCAAAGGAGACATGATGCGAGCTGACACTGATCTTCATAGGCAATAGGAAATAAGCGAAGTTTTGTTTATTGGAAGATTTGACTGACTCATTTGTGACTGAAGAAATAACTGGCATATTGGGTGTAAGGTCAGGGTCCTTCACTGGAGTGAAAATTGGAAGTATGAGGGTGGGGGAAATGACTTCCTCCGTCTGGGCTTGAACAGATTCATTAATAGGTAACTCTGTATCCGCCAAATCAGACTTGGAGGTTATGGCAAGATCAGTACCCAGATCTACCACTAAATTGGAGATAGGTGCATCATCTGCATCTACTTTGGGTAGCCCAATCAAGAAATTCCCCTTCTGATAATGGGTAACATGGCGGGGTAAGGCATTGATGGTGGTTGCGGAGGCACATATTTGATCTACTGATCCTTGGGCGGTGGACCAGACCTCGTGATTAGTGGAACCCAAATCCAAGCCCAATTTAAAGACTGCCTGAAGCATATTGATAGATAGACCTGACACGGGGGCCAGTTTACAAAAGGTAGAAATCAAAGAAACCAAGCTAGGGGCTTCAGCCATGGCATAGATCAGTCTGAATAGGTGGTCCAATTGTGACACAGGGGTTTCAGGGCAGCTGACATGACAGCCATCAGGGGGTGGAGTCACCTGCTTGTGAGGAAGAGCGCAAAAGACCTCTCACCCAACGGCGGGCATCCCCATCCACAGCATCTAACAATGTGAGCCCTTGTTGAGCATGGGATAACGTGGAAGCGTTATTAAGCGCAATTTCTGTACGAATTTGCACCTTGGTGAGCGCATCAAGAACTTGGTTGGCGATCTTCTGGGAGGGGACACTCGAACTTCCCTCTGGGCTAGTGGAAGGGGAGGAGGCGCAATCCGCGCAGCTTAGGTGGATTGAAGAAGATTTCCCAAGGTAGAGCGGATACTTTTCCCAAAATCAGAAAGTGACCAAACAAACAACAAACAGCAAACTACTGACTGCACATTCATTTGGTAAAGGGTAACCACTGCAGCGCCCAGTTTGAAGAACAAGGTGGAAGTGGCTGGGAATAATGGTTGGTCAATTATGTCATGGATACAGCAGAAGAAGTTTAGACCAGCCTGCCAGTTGGGATGCATAAGCACCCAAAAAGCAAGCCAGAATGCCAGAGGCATTGCTGACTGAAAGACTTGATATTGTAAGTTCCAGGGAACGTCCTATGGGCATCAATTGGGCCATTTTCCCATTCCTGAGCAAGAAGGTGCCAAAGAGGATGGCCATATCCCTCACTACTCAGGGCAATCTCGCTCATGTGGTAGATGAGCGCTGGGTAACAGTCCTTCCACTTTGTATCCTGCTTCTGGTACCCACACTCTCCTTGGCAGAACTGCTATGAGGAATTAGTGAAATCTGCACCAAGATCGCCAAAATGAAATCAATCACAACTAATTTGAGTGGCAATCAGTCTGATGCTCAGATTTCAAATGGTCAAAAAGGTATGAAGACCAATCTATCGGCCAGAATGCCCAATGGTTGTGATTCAGTTAACATGACAATCAAAAAAATCTCCCCACTCCCAAATCCATTGGGCATCACCCCTGATGGGCAGGTAATAGCATTGGACACCATCAACGAGGTTTTGAAGCTTCCTGCTGGCAAATTAGGTGTTGCGCCTGATGCAATGCCACTGACCAAACAAATGACCCAGTGATTGAGCATGGGTGGGTTGGGTGTCCTGAACCTGTTCCCAACCAAATGGGCCCACCCCTATGTTGGGTGGCCTTGGGGGATTCCTACTTCTCATTGGGCCAAACGCCGTTGCACCAACCATCAGAAACGTAGCCAAGCCTTGGTTCAGATGTTCGAGGTTGAACCAACAACAACTCGTCCTGCTGCCAAATTTTTTGATGTCAGTTCCCAGGGAACTAACCCACCCATTCCCAAATAATTCGCCAGTTAGGTCAAACTTGCAGGACCCGATCCTGGCTATGTTTCCCTCCAAATCAATGACTATTATAATCAGTCACATTGCACTGAGAAAATTGTTGGTCAATTTTTCTTCTTTAAATTTTCCATAAAAAAACCTTCCCCAAAATTTAGTTTTTATATGTTGAGAATTAAGCCGCCTTTTGGGACCATCTAGTACTAAAAAAAGAGAATTAAGCCGCCTTTTCTGCCAAGACTCTCATGCTTCTCAGGATTAACAGCCATGGTTGTCTGGTATTTTATTTTATGCCTGTACAAAATTCTGGCTCACTGGCAGGTACTAGTGGAACTCATTTCTAGTTCCATATTTGTTGTATCAACAGCAGTGCCTTGGGCATTCTGGTTTACCGTTCAGATGCTCTGGCATCTGGGCTGGCAGGCCAGTCTAATTCTTACTTGCTGTTTGCCTGAAAGATATGGAGCTGGGCATTGGGAAATGACAAATTGTTGGTGTAACACAACAGTGAGTATGATCCCAACAACAAACCACAATGAGCCCACTCCTGACCCAGGGGGCCTTGCTGCAGGGGTGGGATCACAGAGATAGTTTCAATAAGTTCATCAGCATATGGAGTCATTTCAAACGGGGAGGAAAGTAGATGGATTCTCTTGCAATTGATAGACATAAGGCCACAAGATTCCCATGTACTGTTGCCAGAAGTTCATGATAATGGGGTTGTATAGATAAAAATATCAGACTTTCTGAATCCAATTGATGATGGAGGGGGCCATAGTGACCATAAGTACTGGTAGAGCCCATCCAGTATATGGGCCAACTGGCCACCAGGGAAACGCCATCAGGGATGCGGTCAGAAGGAGTAATACAATAGAAAAATTGTTTGGTTTTTTTGGCAAAATTTTTATTGAAGGAAAAGGAAGAAAATTGGCCAACAATTTTCTCAGTGTTATGAAACTGATTAAATAGTGTTGATTGGGGTAGTGACAAGCCAGGATTGGGACCCTCAATTTTGACCTAACTGGCAAATTATTTGGGAATGGGCAGGTTTGTTCCTTGGGAACCAACATCAAAAAATTTGGCAGCAGGCTGAGTTGCTGTCAGTTTGACCTCAAATATCTGAACTGAGGCTCAGCTACATTTCAATGGTTGGTGTGATGGTGTTTAGCCTGACAAGCAACAGGAATCCCCCAAGGCCACCCAACATAGGGGCAGGTCCATTTGGTTGGGAACAGGTTCAGGGCTCAACCCACCCACGCTCAGTCACTGGGCCATTTGTTTGGTCAGTGGTATCACATGGCTGCAACACCCAAATTGTCAACAGGGGACTTCAAACCCTCGTCAATGGCATCTGATGCTATAGCCTGGCCATCAAGGATAATCCCCAATGACTTTGATAGGAAGGTGATTTGTTCAATTGATATATTAATTGAATTGGAACTGTTGGGCATTCCAGCTGATACCTCAGTCTTCATGCCTTTCTGTCCATTTGAGATCTGAGCATTGGCCAGATTGCCAATTGAATTAGATCCAACTGATTTCAATTTGATAATCTCAGCACAGATTTTGCTAATTCTCCATAACAGTTCTGCCAAGGTAAGTGTGGGTGCTGAGGGTGGGATCTGAAGCAGAAGAGCTGTTACCCACTGCTCATCTACTATGTGAGCAAGATTGCCCTGAGTAACAAGAGGTACCACCATCCTCTTTGGTGTCTTCTTACTTAGGAATAGGAAAATGGCCCAATCAACAGCCAGGGGATATTCCCTAGGACTTACAGCAGCATCAATACCACTGGAAGCCCTGTCAAAACCAAAGAAGGCATGGGCCTCCTGGACTTCAAATCTCACACCTGGCATATATGGGGAAAGTTATTCCTGAAGCTAATGCAGACACACATATACTGCCCAACCCTAGCATGGGGTTTGAACTGGGCAAGAGCCCAAGGCCTCTGAGAGCTGGTCTCCCCCAATCAATATGTGAATGGATGGTGAACTACTTGCAGATAACATCCTGAAAAGGTACTCCATACTACTGGTGACTATGCAATCAGGCCATGCGCCAGGGTAGATAGTCATTTGAGTGATTAAACTGAGAAGCTAACCAAATTCAAAGGGATATCAAAGTACATAATTCCACAATAAATTTCTGCAACAAGCTGGGAGGAGCATAACTGAATTGCTGATGAATATACAACCAAGTCAATCAGAATAAGGTACAAATTGGTGCTGATAGAATATGGGGATCTGCTCCCAAAACTGGGGTGCAATCCACCCACCCATCCATAAATCCTAAATGACTAGACTACCAAAGGCCATGACACCAACTACCCAATGAAGAAGTTAATTTTGGGCCTAAACTCCCACTTGGTAATGGCCAAACAGCATTTGGTAACCTGGCAGATCCTAAATCAGGTATACAAATCAGGCAAGCACAGCAGGCCAGACTAATAGCACAAAGAATGCCCCATATATGCTGAACTGGAAGCAGACATAGCACACTGTTACTATGAATATGCCATGTTCAAAAAATACTGGTTCACAATGTGCTATATCCTATCAGGTGAACAATCACCATCAGGAATATATCTATCGCAGGACCTTTTCTTTACAAAAACCCTGAGAACAGCTCCAATCCAACTACGAGCCTTCATTTACCATTATTGTGTGTGGGTAATTCACTGTGCACTCGCCACCAAGGTTTTGATTAATGAGCGCCCCCACCACAGAGGTTTGGTATTAAAGACCATTCAGATTATTTTCAATCAGCTCCATTGGATCTCAAAATTTTTGTGCATAATCCCAGGCGTTATAAAGCTACACGTTTGGCTTTTCCCATTGGATCGCTTATTACATGTGATGAGGTAACTAATCAACTGAGAATCGAATGGCCTGTAAGCCTGCCAATGCTAGAACCATGGCTAGCAATAGTGATTGCTGATCAGCAATGGTTGGAGATGCTAGAACTCTAGCAGCCCAAACCCCCGGTCCTTTTTACCCTCAGCCAAATTGCTTGTATTCCACCTCCCCTCTTACTTTCCCTTAAATTTATTTTAATAAAGTATGGAGTTCTTAAAAAATCTAAGCATAATCGGCTCAGCTTTTGGCTCTAAACTTCAACTCTATAAAAGGTCAGTTGTTCGAATCCTGGTGTAATCTATATATATAAAAGCAAATGTGTATGTGTGTGTGCACGATGCCCAGCCAAAACTAGAGCATGTAGAGCTCTAAAAATTTGGCTATAGGTGGACGGGAGGGGGTCCGTGTGCACCTCAAAGCCAATTTTTAATTTTCATAATAAAATAAAAAGTTTTATATGTAACAAGTTAAAATTCTATATATTTTTAATGGAAATCGGTATATTGTTACGGCCAAGAAGTTTGATATT
>JAKSZP010010116.1:0-20696 GCA_022478985.1 Massospora cicadina | reverse complement strand
GGATATATGTAATGCCCCTGCCACATTTTAACAAGTGATGAACAGCATATTGGGGAACTTGAAGATTTTGTTGAATCTTAGTTTACTTAGGTAACATAAAGATCTTATTGAAGACGTTCAACAAATACTTGCAGCACCTGTAGTAAGTTTTCTGCTGACTTGATGCCGCCAACCTGAAAATCAATCCTAAGAAATGTAACTTAATTTGAGAACAGCTTGAGTACCTGGGTTTTATTATTAACAGGGAGGGCTTGCAGCCTCAACTGGCTAAGATAGAAACAATTGGGAAAATGAGAACCCCCACCATCAAGCGATATATCCAGATGTTCCTCAGAACGGTTAGTTACTATTGGCAGTTTATAAAGATGTCAGAAAATCGCTTTTCCAAACAGTGGGCTCCACTAGTGTGCCGGGCCAACCAGTATGGAGACTGTCTGACTCTTGCTGTTTCACCTTCATAGGTGTATCAACCCCCTACAAGTCCATGTCCAACCCACCAACACAGAAGACTAATGACTTTGCCTTAGCCCATGGTCCCTCTTGGTATGTCCAGTGAGTCCATCCCCCATCCTGGGTGACTATGGCACTCCCGTGCTGCACCACCCTCAAGGCTGACATCCAGCAGCACATCATTGTTGGTGGTCAGTTGGCCAGGTTCCTTATAAGGCTGAGGTATGGGAGCTGTCAGCGTTGGCCACTCCAGGCATATCACCCCATGCCTACTTAAGGGATCTCCAGTCCCACTCCTATTCACTTTAGTGGCTCTTGCTACTTCAAATAAATAGGAAAGTGGACAAAAGAGAGATCTTTATTTGTATGGAAGGAAGACTATTTATACTCTAGGCTACTTCACCTATGAAAGCCCCTTGGCCATCCAAGAAGGAACCTCATTTAATTGCAGTCATCTTTGGTAGCGATTCCCTCCCATTTCACTCATCCCAATCACTTTATTAGGCTGATTGATCCTTAGCACAAGTCACCAGTAAGTCATATATAAATTACTATCATATTAAATACTTTGAGCATCCTCAGCATAAGTCACTGGTACTCCAAATTACGCAGTGAATTCATATTTAGATAATTAATAATAAATACTTCATATTTACACTAGAAAATCCCACAATCATTTTTATGGAAGTTAGCATCAAGATTAGATTCCGCTGAACTTGGATTTGAGGTTGCAAAATCATCATCAGATAGTTGTGTATTAATACGTTAGCTTTCCACTAGAATTTCCCAAAATCAGCCACAATTTTGCAGTTGGCGCAAACTAGGTTTCCGCCAAACCTAACCAATCAATAATTATATAACATTAAATAATATATAACTTTCTGCTAAGAATCACTTTTCGAAAATCAATTCAGCCTGAAATTTAGATCCACTAAAGAGATTTACAAAAACTATTAACAAATATGGCGGGAAACCCCGCAAAAGAACCCGCAGGCTATGCCAAACGAGCCAGCACCACCCCCAATCAAAGCAACCCTCAGTTACCCACCTCAGGGTCAACCAGAATCACCCGCTCTCAAGAAGCAGCCATGAAAGCAGGCACCACCCCCAACCTGGAGCTACTTCAACTAGTGCCAGTTCACCTGATCGCACTTCTGCAACCTGCACGCCTAACAGCTCTGTGTGTGCTGCCTCCCCACCAACCCGCTGGGCCCCCTCCAACCAAGGAGGCCATCACCCACACTGTTTTAATGGCGCCTGCTCAGTTGAATGCAACTCAGCCCATCCAAGCATTCACCTCCCCATTGTGTCAGCTAATTCAGCCCCATCTATTATTGCTGACGCCGTGTTTCTGGCTCCCTCCATGAGGGGCGATACCTAGCTACCTGGCCCCCAAACCCTCAGATGTAAGGTTGGATTAGCCGCACATTCTGGTTCACTAAGCACCAAATTGGGACAATCTACTCTTCCCAATGGGGGATTCAAATGGTTCGGATTTTGGAACTTCACACCAGTTCCAATCTCACCCGTCCCATTTGAACCCCATAATTGGCACTTCTCAAGTTGGCACTTTATCTCCATATGCTGAAAACGACCAATTCACCAATCAACCAGTGAGTTTTGGCCATGAAATCACAGCAAATACTCAGGCTGAATTTACCCAATTAGATTGGGATGGTGATGAAACATCGCCCTCCTCCCAATTGGCTGGAGTTAATTCCAATCTGGATGGGCCTCCCCAATTTAGCGAGGCCCAACAATCACCTGACCCCCAAACCCTCGGATGTAAGGTTGGATTAGCCGCACATTCTGGTTCACTAAGCACCAAATTGGGACAATCTACTCTTCCCAATGGGGATTCAGATGGTTCGGATTTTGGAACTTCACACCAGTTCCAATCTCACCCATCCCATTTAAACCCCATAATCGGCACTTCTCAAGTCGGCACTTTATCTCCATATGCTGAAAACGAACAATTCACCAATCAGCCAATGAGTTTTGCCCACGAAATCACAGCAAATACTCGGGCTGAATTTACCCAAATAGATTGGGATGGTGATGAAACATCGCCCTCCTCCCAATTGGCTGGAGTTAATTCCAATCTGGATGGGCCTCCCCAATTTAGCGAGGCCCAACAATCCGCCCCTCAATTTAATATGACACCAACAACTGCTGTAACATTCCAGCAACAAGGGAACTCCACAAACTTGTTCAAACCACCAGCTCACATTCAATCAGCGATTGCAGCCCAAAGCAAACACAAACGTACCAAAGGAGCCACTGGGGTGTGGCAAAAACCTCTGGCACCAACGCTACCCAAAGCTGATCCCCGTGAAGTGGCATTTATTGCTGATGTTAAGAAGAAATGGGCTAAAACTAGAGCGCAAAAAGATCTACCTCGCTCAACCCTCTCCCACGCAATTTGCCTTTATTATGGGCATAACCCTGTTGAATTCTATACAGAGGATTACTTCTCATACTTTGCAGAGATTGCGGAGACATTCCCAATTAACACCACCATCCATGAATCAGTGGAGGGCCACTACATCGATGTGGGCTTCACTGAAGCTGCCCTTGCTGTCATGCTGCCACCCTCCAGGTCATTATTCCACGTGGATCTCTTCGCATCTCCCGCACACGCTCTCACCTGGAGAAAATTTCAAGGGTTACTTTTTCCAACCTACCAACGACTGTTGATCCTGAGTTTCTTAAACTGGCGCTCCATCGTGGTTTAATGGAGTTTGGGTCTGTTCTTTCAGTGGACTTTAGCGTCCCCTCTTACTATGCTCCCACTCAAAGAGCTCGCACAGCTAAGCCGTCGTTCATCCCCTCCCCCACTGTATCCCGCAACATTGAGGTTATTCCTCGTGTGGCGGTAGTTGGGGCATTCCCTGAGATCTTTTTTGTCGACCCTGATCAGGCGCGCCCCCGGTGTTCATGGTGTAACGTCCTTAGACACTTGTATAGTGGCTGCACAGCTCGAAAACAAGCCCTCTTAGCCACCACCCAGGGGCCTAAACCAGGCCAAAAACGATCCCACTTGGCCACAGCAGCAATTCCACAACCCACACAATGGGTTCCCGTTCAAGACCTGTCCCCTGAGGCCTTAAGCCTAGCAGTTGAAATAGCTAACCCCACTATTGGTATAGGATACCTTCGCTCATGCCCCCCTTCCAGTGGGCACCCCCTCCAATCTCCCAGATTTAACTCCCTCTCTCACCAAGCGCAAGGCATCTCCCACAGGGTGCCCCTCGTCAGCCACCCCCACTCAGGGCTCCGCGGCACCCCCACCAACCTCCACCAGCGATTTATCGCATCAACCCTCAGCTCCCAATGGAGCTATGCCCACCAGCATGGACTGGCAACCCGCGGCCTGCAGTAGAAGTGCCACCTCAAAGAGTCCTACCCCCAACCCCACAGTCCATTTCGCGCGGATCCTTTGCAGTGTTGGAGGAAGTGAATATGGACTCAGACTCATCAAATGGGGACACCGCGGAGGTCACCATTGAGCACTCTCAGGTTCTTCCCTGCAACGGAGCGGGGCATCATCCTAGGCTGGCTTACTGGGTCCTCCGCCCCCCCACCCTCTCCTTCCCCTCAGAACCCTCGACGCTCCTCACGGATTGCAGCTAATAGTCAAGCTAAAGGTCTCAAAACTAGTCGCCTCACAGCAGCAGATTTAAGCGCTGGCAACCCCCCAGGACATGGAGGGGAACAGCTATGAGTCCCCATGGCAGCACCCTGGCCCTGCAATCCATCAACGCAAATGGGTTGCGGGACTTTAAGCGGAGAGCCCGCCTCCTCTGAAACTTCAGGTCAGCACAAATTGACATCGCTGCTGTCCAGGAGCCCCATATCTTCCCCCACGAACAATCTGCATGGAATGAACAGTTTGGAGGCAACTCCTTCTGGACAAACCATGCCGCCCTTATTGTTTTAAATCCCCGGGTTAAAACCCATTCTTTTTCACAATATCTAGGTGGCCGCCTCATACTGGCCAAACTCACCACTCCTGACTTCTCCTTCTTCGCTGCAAGCATCTACAAAGCCTAATGCAGGTCAGGAGCAAAATCTGCTCTTGGAAGAGCTCGTCCAACTCAATCTCCCACAGAATACAGTCCTCTTAGGAGATTTCAACACAACCATAAGTCGCGTCCGTGACTCTTACCCCCCTGCAGCAAAGGAACGCCCTGGATCAAGTCGCCTCCAGGATTTCCTTCGCCTGAGTGGCTTTATAGATGCGCTTCCACCCTCCGCGTCTGGCCTAGGTTGCATGACTAGGATCCAGTATGATGGAGGAGCTTTCCATTCAGCGTCACGCATAGATATGGCACTGATTGGCCCCCTGCTAATTGGCCGCGTCTCCTCTCCCATCTCTCGTGACAACCATCTGAGTGATCACAGGTCACTCACCGTTGTCCTCACCACCACACTTAGATCGTCGCGTAGGTTCTGGCCTAGGGTTGCCCCAGCTCTTCTCAACAACCCCTTCACTAAGGAGAATCTGTCTATGACTATCCGGGAGACTCTCACCTCCCCCCCCCACCCCACCTTCTTGACCACAAGGCTAGATGGGCGGTGACCAAGGAGGGCATCACCCGCGTTGCTTACAACTGTGCCAAAGCCCATATGACTGCAGCTCGCGCCAGAGTCAAAATGGCGGATGCCAGAATCAGACATCTGGAGCGAAACTGCCAGCCTTCGCCCTCTCCCAGATGGTTGGAAGACTGGGAAGCGGCGCAGGAAGCACTCCGCTTGGAGCTCACACTGCAGGAAGAACGGGCAGCAAACTTTACAACATCTCGTTACTATGCTCAATGGGAACGCCCCACCCGCTTCTTCTTTCAGAAACAGAAAGCCCGGTCAACAGCGCAGGATATTACTGCACTGAAGATTGGCACTACAACCACTTCGGATAAGGAGGAAATCACGCAGGAACTACACCGCTTCTACTCCAGCCTCTTCCATGACACCCAGGTGGACCCATCGGACATCCAAGACTTCCTGTGGCGGGCTCCAGAGCCGCCCATTGACCCACGGGCTGATGAGGCTCTACTGGCGCCTATTTCCATCCAGGAGGTGATGGAAACCCTTCTGAAATCACCACGGCTTAAAGCCCCAGGCCCAGATGGAATACCCTTCGAGGTGTACCTTCTGGAACCTGCAGTGATAGCCAGAACCCTCCGCGACCTCTTCGCTGCACTCTTGGTGAATGGCGAGGTCCTCCCCGACTCCAGAGGCTCAATCACGACCCTCATTCACAAGAAGTCAGACCGTGAGAACCTGGCGAACTGGCGCCCCATAGCGTTGATCAACACAGACCACAAGCTCTTCACGAAGCTTCTGGCCAACCGCATCACCAAATGGGTGTCACCTCGCCTCTCCCCATCCCAGCACGGTTTTATTCTGGGGAGGTCGTTATGGGACAACTATAATGACCTTCACGTGACTTTGATTGCTAACTCTCGTAAGGTGAATGGCTTTGTGGCTCTCCTGGATATGGAGAAAGCATATGAACGGGTAGCCTGGAAGTATATTGATGCTTCCCTGGCCCGCTTCCATCTCCCACCCGCAGCTAGGCGCTGGATATCAGCGCTCTATGACCAGCTCCACACCAGAGTCCTGGCGCCAATGGGTTTTACAGTGGCAGTACCAGTTGGACAAGGTCTCCGGCAAGGGGACCCCCTGAGCCCTATCCTTTTTAACATCACCCTTGACCCCCTCTTGGCCTCCTTACAGGACAAGCTAACAGGTATTCTGGTCCCAGGTAAAGCCCCCACACGCACCATGGCATTTGCAGATGACACTGCCATTGCATTTGGCTGCCCTGGGGATGTTGCCCTCGCTGCTGTGACCATTGAGAGGTACATCAAGGCGTCCAACGCCATGGTCAACACCTCCAAGACAACAGTTGTACAGGTTGGCTCCCCCACCTTCCCCCACCATTTGGTATTGAACCTGAGCGCGGTACCTTCCGTCGCCTGGGCGTTCTCACCAACCAACAAGGAGTTGCGCTAAAAGACAATGAGGACTTGCTCCTCGCAGCAGTTAACTCCAGGATTGCCAGCTGGAACTGGCGGCACATCACCCCCCAGGGTCGAGCTCTGATGGCCAGTGTGTTCCTCCTCTCCAAAGTCTGGTTCCTAGCGCACGTCTGCCCATTCACAGATGCCTTTTATACGCGGCTCAATGTACTCCTCCGCTGTTGGATCTGGGGCTCAAACCATCCACCAATGGCCCTCTCAACCATTTCCTGACCCTGCAATGAAGGGGGCCTAGGGCTTCTGGACACGCGATCCCACGCCACCACAATCTTCCTGAAGTTCCTATGGCCGATTGTCTGCTGGGGACGCGACCCCCATGCCCCAATGGGCGCCCGCCCTCCGCCAGTCAGTGTCAGCAGCCTTGGGTCTTCCTAGAGCATCTCTGACCTCATTAGGGGAGTGGCTCACAAACCACCCAGGCCATCGCCTAAAACCATCCTCATCCCCCTACTGGAACCAGGCTCTCCTTGCCCTGAAACGAGTAGGCGCGCGGATCCACCATGCCTTCCCATACAGAAGGGAAGGCCCTGGCCTCAGCCCCCATCGCCATGCAATTGTGCACAATGGACAAGTTGTCACAACTCGCCTCAACCCTCAAGATCGTCCTCCCATCCGCCCAAGACTCCTTGAGCTCCTCCCTCCCTCCGTGAGATTTGACCTTAAGGAATTGTGGAAGGACGTCTATCACCCCATCCTGTCAGCAAAGGTGTCCAACACCTTATGGAGGGTGCTCCACTGTTCATACAGGACAGGGACCGGACTGGCTCTACCTTCCAGCACCGAAGCTGCCCACGCTGTGTGGAGCCTATTGACTCCCACCTCCATCGTTTTTTCACCTGTCCAAGTGTCACCGCATTTTGGCCAAAGGCCCTCGCGCTCCTCCATGCTCATCCCTGGTCTGGACACCTTGTGCAAGACCTCATGTTTGAGCAGACATTGCCTGGTTGCCACCGACCCCTCCGTGTCCTCGCCTATGCCACAGCCATATGGACCATCCATAACTCCTTCCTTCGTGCTGCCTTTGACCAGAAGGTGTGGACCCTTCCACACATGATCACCCACTTTCAGGTACACTGAGATGGCCCTGAAGGTCTGCACTATGTCGCCAACCCTCCCCCGCTCAGTTGTCACTGCAGCACGGCTCTGGCGCGCAAACCCCCCTCCCTTTCTCAATGCCTCCTCCCTCCCCTTCCCTCGCCTCAGGCTCTTAGGAACCCAGGCGTAATTCAATAAACATCGATGAATCCCCCCTTGAGTTGGGACCATCTAGTACTAAAAAAATAAATAATATAAAACTAAGTGATTAGCTGGCAAATACGTTCAACTAACCAACACCCCTAATTCTGATATTATTGGGTGGAATCCATCTAGTACTTTTCCAACAAAAGAATTATATAAAAACAAAAGAGCTGCTATTTCATCTATTGAAAAAAGAACCCCATTTCAATGTACGCCACAATGTCAGCTATCTTTTGACCAACTTCACACCTATTTCACTACAGCACCAGTTCACATGTACTTAGATTTCAAAAACCATTTGTAATTCAGATGGATGTCTCTCTCCACGCTATAGGAGTGGTGTTATTCTAACTTGATGAAGGATGGAACACCCCATAGCATACTGTAGTTAGACACTAGATGAACATGAGAAGAATTACACCGTTGCCAAAAAGGATTTTTAGCAGTGATCTACTCATGCATGCAATTTAAGGTTTACATCCACAAAGTGCAATTCAAGGTGTTAACTAACCACTCCTTTCTGCATTGAGCTGCAGAACCTCAAGAAGCTAAGGGACTCCTAGATCACTTGGCGCTGAAGTTGCAGAAATATGCTTAAATATTCAATGCCTGGCATGAAGCATCATAATGTTGTTGGGCTATTTAGGCTACCTACTGTCACATTGACCACCAAATTTTTTTAAACACCCTTTAAGTCAAGGTGGTGAACAAGGAACACATAGAAAACCAGAAGATTTATAGGTGCCCTGGACTGACTAATAAAGAACACCGTCATCAAATATAGTAAACTTTTTAAACTTATAGAAGGTTGTGAGTACATCATACCCCAACCAAGCAAGCGCCCAGATCTGATCATTGGCGCTCACAAAGCCATGGATAACGGCGTATTCAAGGAGATGCTTGAACATCTGAAACAGCACTACCACTGAAGTTGTAATTGTTTTGACTAACTATCAGTCCAAATTAACTTTTTTTATCTTCAGTTATTCTTTAGAGCTAAGATTCGATTCTGTATTGCAATTGGTAGAGCACATTGCCCAAGTCTTATATGAAGATGCTATCTTAACATTGTACTATTTATTTGAATCCTTAAATCCCCCAGATGCAAATTTCTTTCCCTTATATTATGAATTACCAGCGCTGTGGCTTTGTTACATTATTTGCATCTCCATTCAGGTCAGCATCAATATGTTTTTTCCCTGCATTTGCGTAAAATATCAGTAATAGGGTCCAATATAATTATTATGGCTAGCTGCCAGTAATTTGAGTAACTTCAGCGGAATTCTTTTACATTGGCATTACAATCTTATGTTAAAATATTCCTCAAATCCTACACACTTACTTTCCTGGTGTGATTGGAAGATTCTATCAGTAGCTTACCAATTTTAGGGTTTCTTAGTACCTCATGATACACCAATAATAATTTGGATCAAAGAGCATATCTGGTTGAGTTACCATTGGAGACGGGGTCTTTCTCCTTAGCGATAGTTTAGTTCTACTAGTAAGTTGACGGTGATCCAAAGAACTTCTGGCAGTACCAGATATTATGAGTAGTTCCTCTAACTGATTTAATTAAAACCTCATTTCATGACACTAAGGTTTTATATGGTAACTTTTTACCAGACCACTGTCTTCAAACGGTATCTGGTGTTGTTGTTTGCACAAACCTGGTTCAGTGGAAATTAATGACTACACGCCACTTTCAAAAGTGTTTCTCACTACAGGGGTCAAAATTGTTACCCTGTACCAAACCAATTTTATTAGTATAAGCATGAGTATTTCTTCAGCTACCCTTGCATGAGTTATGGCCCTAAAGCGGCCGCTCCACCAGGCCAATGTAAAATTTAGTCCACCTACTCGCCTCCATAGCAAATAAAAAGTTAGGCTTCTGGACTCAGCCTTGGATGAGGTATCACCTCAGAATTCTCATGGATCCGCTCTGTTAGCTACTTTGGAGGACCCTTCACTCCACCTTGACATTTACAAGCAGAAAGTGAGTAATCCTTATTGCTTACTTGTTGAGTATAATGAGGAATTTATCTCATTGCAAACACTAGTTCACTACATGATTGGGAATTAATGAGTTAAAAACACTTCACACTGTGGTCAACCAGAAGCTCAAACTAGTTAAACAACAGTTTATGGTGAAATGCCTCACTTTTTTGGTTGATTAATTAACTTTGTCACAAGTTCACTTCAAGCTGGGCTGAATTGATAATCCATTAATTGTACCAAATAGTATGGCAGATTGAGAGACTTCCACTGATCCATCTATCCCAACTATGGCCATGACTCAAAACTGTTTGATGATTGCTCCTTTGTTTGCTAGCACTGAAGGTCAATCTGATTTGTCACAGCCCACATGATCTTGTGTAAAGGGGTTAAAGAATCCATTTAATTGATCAATTTACCATAAATTGATAACAGAGAAAATGTACACAACTACACTGCTTTGTTCAAACTAAGTATTAGCGGTGCCCCATGGCAATTAAGTTGGCTACGTTATTTAATTTCCTGTATTCTGTCAGTCATGAGTTGATAATGCCTTAGTTACAAGAAGTTGGAATGACTTATGTAAATGTCAAAAAACTTCTGGTAAAGGAGTTTGGTGGTGCATAATGGATGACAATGTGGAAGACGTTGTTCCTTAATTTTTCTTTTAATAGGTACAAGATTAATACAGCATTCACATAAACAATTTTACATGAGGCTCAAGTGTTTTATAAGCCAAATTGATGAACAATTTTGACGCTCAGAGTGCACTGCATCACGCCTGTGAGCCCTATACAGAATTGTATCAGGTTCTACTCCCTGTTTTGAATGATGAATTTATTACTCATATGATAGATTATCTCCATCGCTGCGCTGTCTCTTTTAAGGCGCCTAACCCAAGTCTTCAAGAACTTTGCGACCATTCTGATAAGGTCATAATCTCAAAAGTATAATTAGTTCGCCCTTTCATTCCCCGCTTTTCTAGGCTAGATACCTATCATATTACCTGTTATTTGTGCCAAAACCAGGGGCATTATGGTAATATTTGCCTATTTTAGGTTTCAAACTCAAAGTTCATTCCATGAACTCTAAAATGAAGATTTGGGAAAAGGGCGGGCAGAGTAGAACTAAATTTTCTAATTCAGCTCTCTACAAAAATCTTCAGTAAGATAACATTGATGAAAGCCACGTTTCATAAAGCCTTTGTCTAAAGTGGATGTTCTGCATTCAGTTACACCAAGTTGTCTCTGATGATGAGGCAGCTGTTACCTCCTGTTGATTAGCAAACAGGAAGATGAGTTAGAGCCAGATGTATTAGGATAGTTGTACATTCACTCTAGAACAGCATGAGCTCTCTGTACCTTAAGAGATATTCTCAAGCTTGATGAATTTCAAAAAGCTTTTCTTTCCTATAACAATCACTTTAGTTACTATGATTCAATTAAAACAGCAAATTTTGATAATCACACAGGAGAGATGGATGATTTTAGAAATAAATCTAATACAACATGGGCGAGCGTCGCATCAAGAGGTGCGCCAAATGGTGCACCCAAGGGCAAGAAACGCCCTGGAGGGGGACCAGGAACCCAAGCCGCCAAGAAACCACAAACTCAGACACCATCCAGGTTTATGGTATCTACTATAAAGCAAGATAATACATGTACATCCAATGTAACCAACCCCTATCAAAGGTGGAACATGGGCTCTGACTCTTCCACGGGGATGAGTCCCCAACCCTGTAGGAGAAAACATGTGAGGCACAGCCCCCCCCTTTTCCCCCACGCGGTATATGTCACCACCAACAACATGGGCTGCGGCTGGATTGATATTGGTTTCAAAACTGCTGAAGAAGCAGATGCCGCATCAAAAGTCTGCATCAAAATTGCCCTTCCTGAGGGTAAAAAAATAGTGCGCACCGCGCGCACCATATGGAACAAAGCAAAAACTTTGTTCATCTCCTTTGACTCACTCCCTACCAACCTTCCTCATAAGGTAATCGAGGAGGAGCTCCGCAAAGGGCTCATAGCCTATGGAGAAATTATGCAACTCGAATTACAATGATTTCACTTGATGCCAACCCTGTGCACAGGCAAAGCTATTGCCATGATCAACCCATTCCCCAAAGTGGAAGATGACTTATCAAGAATCCCCCGCAGAGTTTCACTTTGCAGATGGTGGACAGTCATCCGCATTCCAAGTTACACTGGATCGTGCATCGCCTATATGCAACCACTGCGGTTCATTGGGACACAAGGAACATGCATGCCCCGTGAAGGAGGGCTTAATGGAAGCAGACTACTGTGAGGAAGCCATGGATGAAAGTAACAAAAACTTCGCCATAATGACCGATGGCCATCACCCATTATGCTGGGGTGAAGATGGACTTCACTCCATCGTGGACCCAGTTACACATAAACAACGCAAAGCGGCACAAAAAGCCCACAAGCGGGCAGCAGCCAAGGCGGCAGTGCACACAGAATCATCCATCAACCCTGGACAAATTCAAGAGGACATTTCGGATATACACTGAACCAACCAATCAGAACAATATGCCCAGGTTGAAAATTTTCACAGCAACTTGACTGAGTCACCAAGCGACATCAATCATGCACACTTTGAGGAACAATTCAGCTGCAATATGGGCGAAAATGCGGTGCACAATTCTCCAAATTTGAACCCCAAAATTACAGAACCCAATCAGCACCCCGCATTGAACCATCATGAGACATGTGCGGGAAAAGATAATGCAAATTCCAAAAACTGCAATTCCCACAAAAAATCAGGTCAGATCAAGGGAACTGACATTGTCACTGAGAGAGTTGGAGTACAGACGCGGAGCATGGCCAAAATGAGCCACGGTGGGTTAGGGCCAGAGGGCCCTCCCAACCGCTCCTGAGGCGCCACAGGCACCTCAGTGTCAATAGGGATGCTAAACATCGCGGGAGCCAGGGCTCAAACGTCCCAAGCCAAAAAGCTGGACTTCCTGCAAAAACCCCTTGTAGACATCTTGGCCATCCAAGAAACCCACTGTCTACAAGGAGAAGAAGGATCCTGATCAGCCAGGGTCTCACCATCACAATCAGTATGGATGTCTCACTGTGGGGTGATCATCCAAAATAACAAAAAATTAAAAATTACAAACTCCTCGTCATACCTTCATGGCTGCGTCCTGGTAGCAACAATCACATGCCAAGAGTAAACAATCTCAATAGCATGCATCTATGCACCATGCACCACAAACAAGAGAAAACAATTTCTCAAAACTGTTCCAACTCTCACCTTCCCACCAGATACCATCCTGTTGAGTGATTTTAACTGCTGGGATAACCCCAACATGGACCAATGGCCTAACCCCAGGGGATACCCATTGGGGCACATCGAATTCTGCACAATGAAGGCATCCCTTGGCCTACAGGATGCCCTCCCCCCAGATCACCACTCCTTCCCCACATGACATGGCCCAACATACATGATGGAGCGCTCATATCAATGAACCGCATCAATCACATCCTCATTCTGTAGTCCCAATTTCCAAAAATTTCCAAATTTACAACAAAAAAGTCAATTTTTCTGACCACCGACTTGTTTTGGTGCAGTTATTGCCAACCTGAACCCACAAACAGGTGTCGCCCTGGAGAAAGCTACACCCAGAAAACATAAAATTACCCAAAATATCTGACTGGGTTGAACATGAGGCCATGAACCCAGAATTCACAGCCCCATTCACTTTGGATCCCATTGTAACCTGGGCAAATTTCAAAAAGGAACTAATCAACAAAACCTGACATCTCGCATCATGTAAGTACACCGCTGACACAGCCACAATCAGGCGTACCTTGGAGGAACTAGACCACCTCGAGCTAAACACCCTGAGATCCGGTTATAGCCCCAACTGGGGATGCAAATGGGCATAAATATTACCCGACTAAACACCCTCACCTTTGAGCACCAACACAGAATCAAAGTAACGAACAAAGGTAAGTTATAAAGGAAGGCAAAACATGTTCAACATATTTCTTCCTCCAATTTCACTCCCGCGTCAACCAGCCCACATGCACACAGGTCCGCAAGACCAATGGCACCGTGGCAACTGACCCTGAGGAGGTCAAGGCGGAAGTACACCACTATTACACCGAATTATACCGCGATATGCTGACAGACCCACAAAAAATCACAAAATTTATAAAAACTCCAGAATACAAAGCACACCGCTGGACTACAATATACTAAATCTAATTACATGAGAGTAGCTTTGGGATACAATCCGCGGTACACCACGTAGGAAATGCCCAGGGCCTGATGGGATACCCTACAAATTTAACAAAAAATATTTTCAGCAAATTGCCCCCCTCCTATTGGCATCTATGAACCAGTGCTTGCTGGAAACATGCCTCCTACCTGGTGGCCATGAATCATATGTCATAACCTTGTATAAAAAGGGTGGCAAATTGGACCTGGCTAACTGGCGTCCAATCGCACTTTCTAATACTAATACAAAAATTTTAAAGAAAATTTTAACAGCCAGATTAGGCGCAATAGCCTCAAACGTCCTGTCACCCAACCAGTTTGGGTTTATACCAGGGCGCTCAATCTGGAACAATATACACCCTGTTGCAAACATTGTCAGCCCAAAGCAACTGAAGCCCTGGTCTTCTTAGACCAGGAAAAGGCATATGACCGCGTTAGTTGGCCATACTTAAAGGAATGCCTACACGTTTTCAAACTTCCACCCAGATTCATAAACTGGGCGATGCTCCTTACAGAATCTGCAACCATGGCTGTATTCGGCCCTGGCTTCCTAACTAACAGGATCACACCACACAGAGGGCTCAAACAAGGGGACCCCCTCAGCCCACTGCTGTATAATTTCAGTTTCAATCCACTCCTCCGCGTAACTGACTCACGCCTCATGGTCATAACTGCACAAGGCCAGCCAACAGTCAAGATACTGGCCTTTGTGGATGACTGCATGTCAGGTATAGCTAATGACAATGATGCCCGACAGCTGGAACGCACCCTAGAGGAATACTCCATGGTGAGCAACGCATCGCTCAACAAAAGGAAAACAGAAATCATTCTCTTAGGCAAGTACACTAACAACTGGGCCACAACACCAGAACCTCATACCACCATATGAAGGAAAAAACCCACTCATCTTACCCTTTGCATCACCTCCCACCACCACTCCTGTCCGCCACCTTGGGATATGGCTGGAAACAGGGGGATATGCTAATGAGACAATGGAAAGCAACCTACTACAGTGGGTATCCAACTGCGTCGCCTCCCTCAAGGGAAGATCCCCAGGACTAACAGGGCGAGTAGCAGTTGCTAACTCACTCATCCTCCCAATACTATGGTACCCTGCCCATGCAATCGCCTTCTCACCCACCTTTATAACCTCAATCCGCGCTCTCATCCAGGGCCGGCTGTGGCCCAGATCCCATCCTCCTATACGGATGGAAACACTCTTTGGCCCACGCTCAAGCGGAGGCATGGGACTAATAGATTTTGAGAGCCACGCCAACCAAATCCTGGGTACCTGGATAAAGGAAGTCCTTGCCCCAGACCTTCTGCAACAACACTGGTCTAGGGCAGCGAGGATTAACTTCGCACAGGTGCTCAAATTAACCAACCCACATAGCCCATCCAGACTACTATCATAATTGCTAAACACCCTACTGCAACAGGCCCGCATGGTGCCCCCCCTCACTTCAAACGCATCCTCTGAACCATCCACCGCATGGGATGGACCGTAGAGAACACTGGCACTGTGCAGGGAAGAGACGACCCAGCCCCCACTTTAAATTAAGAAATCCAGAAAACCACCCCCAGAGAGACATGCATGCTATGAACCCAATCATTGCTAGAATCGAATACCTAGATGAATTGGACATCCCCTACGACTTAACCACACAGAAGACAGTGTGGAGAATGACGCATCACCCACTTCTACAACCGAGGGTAAAAGCCAACGCCTGGCGCTGTCTGAGAAGGACTTATAGGACGGCGGACCGCTCCAACTCCCTCTATGCAACCTGCGCAGTATGTGGAGGTGAGGGCTCCCTACATCACCGCCTAGAAACATGCCCCCCAACCAAATCCATATGGCAGGAAGTTGTGCGCCTGCTCAAGCTCCAAAACGAGCAGGAATTTTCTATATCAAAGAGCCTCCTCGCGCTCTAGATCAAGTCACCAATCCCATATACCCTCCGCTCCCTAATGATACCCATTGCAATGTGGACAATCCACACCATTGCCTTAGATGCGTTCAAGGGCACGGTCCCAACCATCCATGGGGTTATCAACAGGTTCCACGTCCACTTATTAAAGCACTTCCAAACCTGGCTCTATGGATATATGAGGCCAAGGCAACAGGCGCTCATAGAATCGTGGTTCCCACTTTGGTTCCTCCGCACAGACCCCTTCCTTCACACCTGCTCTATAGCGGGGGAAACCCCCACAGAGTAGCGCACCAACCCCCCATACATGACAGTCCCGCTGGCAACAGGGGTAACCTGAGTACCCTGGGGTGCCCAATATTTTCTATCTTCGTTTTCCACACATACTTGGTAATGACCGTCCCCTGGTCAGCTTTACTCAGTTAAATAAAAGCTGGATGATGTTCAGAAGGTCATATCTTTGGGTGCTTTGTAATAATTATGCCCCACTTAAGTGTTGACTTACAATCTTATTTTGGTCAAGCGTATCGCCTTGGATCTTAACATGGTTAGCACAGCAGATGCATATGCAGCGGAATTCATGTACATAGGCATTACTATCATTAAAGCCCAAAGTAAGAGCTATTGTGGACAATGGAGCACTGATTAATATTGTGTCCACCAAATTGGTAAAGAAATTTGGTATGGCACCAGATTTGATCATTGCAAGAACTAAGGTACTTCAGGGCCCCAGATGATCACTACATTAGGCGCTTATAGTGCACTGCCGCTGAGGTTCAGTTCACTTATTTTATTTGGCTCCTGCCATAGTGTTACCCAGTCTTGGTTATGACTATCTCGTTGGAGCCTTTTTATGAGTCTTATGGAGTTAAAGCTGATATTAAAGAAACCATTTTGGAGATAATATGGCTATATCTTCCACTATATTACAATTAAATTTCTGAGGAGACAGCTCCTAATGAGAGAAAACTTGCTAACTTTGCATAAAAGAAGGAATAGTATCATTAGGGTATCAATAGATTTGTGGCCACCTTTAATGGTTGCCTGCTCAAGTTTAGGAAATAAGGCATACTGCTGAAGGCTAATTGTATTTTTACTATTCTGGAGGGCCATTGTCAGGGAGCCGGCAGATAATGTTTAGACTTTCCTGCCAGTTGGGATGCAGAAGAACCCAAAAGGCGAGACAGAATGCTAGAGGCATTGCTTCTCAAACAAAATTGAAGTGTACAGGGAGATGAGTAATAATTGAATGACAGAGGGCTGTAATGATAAAAATAAACCAGGCCGCTGTGGTTCCAGACTAACTTTCCTAGGCGTGGGGAGTTGCAAGATTGAATCATGTAGTTTAAGCTTCCCTAAGAGAACTTATGACTACAATATTGACGAGGGGGCGGATCCTTAACTGGAGTGAGGATAGTTGGGCCCACAGGATACAGATATCCCGCTGGCATATCGCCTTGCAATTGGTATGAGTTCCATAAAATTCTCAACATGAAATCCCAATTGACTGCGGTGGGAATTGAAGTTACTAAATTAAATGGGATTGCCTAATTGATATGAGGCCTGTGAGGCCACATTGGGATGTCATTGGGATATAGCAAAGAAAATTTTTTGAAATAAAATCAAATAATTAAAAGCACAGGAAGAATTTCAATGAATTATAAGATAATCAAATTGAATGCCAATTCCTCAGTGTGCTTTGACTGCTTAAATGGATGATTGATTAGGGAATAGCAAAGGAAAGCGCAGGATTGGGGCCCTCAAAATTTGACCTAACCTTGCAAACTTCAAGCAAAAGTGGGAAAACAATTTTATTGTGAACTGACTTAGAGATAGTTGGCGATGGGCTGAGTTGCTGTCAGTTTTTCCATGGACACCTTAATTACTGATTCTCTTTGGTTCTGATGACTATAGCGATGGTGGCTCACTTGATGGGCAGCAGGAACCTCCTAAGGACACCACATGTAGGTGCAGTCCCATGAGGTCAGGAGCGGGTTTGGGGCGCCCACCCACCTGCACCTAGCTTCTCTGGCATCCGTTTGGACAAGCAAGAGCTACTGTACGGAGATTTTGACGATTTTTAGGGATGGTTTTGAACTGGTGTCAACATTTACTTATGGCCTAATACCATTGCAATCTTTACTGATGCTTTGACACTTAAAAATTCATTTACCAAAAGTACATGCCCATTAGACTTTGTTGCTGATGGTTTAAGGCTCTCAGGCCTTGATGCCGAAGGCTTATTGCCATCAACTTCATGTGGAACTTTTGCCCCATGGGGATGCTGATTTTCTGATATTTTGGCACGAATCCTTTTAATTGCAATACTAATTTGACTGAAGTTAATGTGGGGATGGGTGACATGTTCCTCTAAGGGAAAGATGTTGCCCATTGCTCGTCCACCACATGGGAGAGGTCGTCCTGTGAGATGAGAGGGGCAGCTAGCCTCTCAGACCCGCCTGATGGGAACAGGAACGCCACCCAGTCCAGGCGAAGAGATAGCTCCCCCAGACTTACATTACCCTTCCCTTTTCCCAAGTGGGGAGCGCCACCACTGGGGAATTGAGCGAGGGCCACATTATAATGGGCCTTAGGCAGCTTGATCGCCATTAGAATACTGATCTTTGGGGGAAGACAGGGTGAATCTGGGCGGGTAGTGTGAGAAGCCTTGACAAGCTCTGAGAAGTTGGCACAGTCCCACGCGCCAACAAAGCTACTTCATAGTCCAGATAGCTAAACACGCAACTAAGTATTGAACTAAACGGCGTGAACATCAGGAAGCCAGGATTCCCTCATCTTCAGCTTCATCTGCGCCCTCAATCACAATGGGAACTGGTTCCTTGGGGATTTCCCCCTTGAATGGGGATAGCTGAGAGACATGGAAGACTGGATGTTTCTTTCAGTGAAACGGCAATTTCAAATGAAAAGCGCCATTTATCTAAGTCTTCTTCAAACAAATGGGGACCCAAGCGTTTACTTAAAACTTGCGTGAGGGGACCTGCATCTGCAAGTAGTGCGTGTTGAGCATGATGTGTGAACCCACCTTTATTTCATGAACTGGGAGCTGCTTCTGATCTGTAAACCGTTTTAAATCACTTAATTTTTAACTAAATGCTCCTGAACCAGGGACTGTGTGGCCCAAATGTGCTGAGCGTGGTCAGCAGCAGCTGATATCTCTGGTCAAAAGCATGTATAAATGAAAATGATGGGTTGTACCCCAAGATTGCTTCATACAAAAAACTAGTGGGGGCATGCGTTCTGTTATTATACAAAAATTGAGCATGAGGAAGGTCATCATCCCAGGTATCCTGAGCGGCTGCAGCATAGCACCGCAGATACTGTTTCATGATTTGATTGACCCATTTAGGTTGGCCATCTGACTTGGAATGGTATGCATTGGAGCGACAAGGCATAATCTTCAAGATCACCTTAGGTGGGTTTCACAGTCGCTGATTATTTCTTGCGGGAGCCCAAACATTGAAAACACATGATGCACAAAAAAGCGGGCAGTTTCTTCTGAAGTAATGGAGGAAGAGCATGTAATGAACAAGGATAATTTGGTGAAGTGGTCTACGACCACCATAACTGCTATAAACCCCTTGGAGATGGTAGCTCAACAATAATGTGCACAGATACCAATGTCCATGGCCTCTCTGCCTGCTTCAGGGGGTGTAAGAGACCATTCATACTAGACCAGTATGATTTGGCCCATGCGCAAGTTACACAATCTGTGATCCATGCTGGGACATCTTTTGACAAGCCTGGCCAGTTATATGTATGCTTGACTAAATCAATGCACTTTTTGTTCCCAGGGTGACTGACTGTGGGAGGATCATGATGATCCTAAAATACTTTGGCTCAGAGGAGGGTAAGGACCCACACCTGCGACCTAATTTAAATGAGCCCTTCAGCCAGATAATACAATGAGTGCTTTAAGGCTGGGAGGGACAACTGCTCCATAAGATCCACTCCTTCTGAACATGCTATTTGTGCTGCTAAGACCCAAAAATCAATGGCACATCTGGAGCTATGTCTGCTGCCAAAACCATTGGAGGTATGATGGTCAATATTTGGGGTGGGGGAATGACTTTGACTAGATAGCCTCATCTGAGTTAGCTGGCAAAGTGCGGGGTTACAGCTTAGAAAATTGGGAAGGACAATAACGCTTCTTTCACAAACTCATATTTAAAAGTTAAAACTACACAATTTCTGGTAGATATGGGCCTGCCAGTGTGCCAAATTCTGTGGCTTGCGGAAATAAAGAAGATCTTGATGATCCATATGCACAGTCAACTCATGATGAGCGCCCTGCAAGAGATACTGCCGGTGTGTCTAAGACCACGCCACATCTGCCAGCTCCTTGTCATAGATGGCCCAGGATTGCTAAGTGGAAGAGAACTTTCAGGAAAAGTAAGTGACCGGGTGTTCCAACCAATTATGATTCTGGAGCAAGACAGCCCCAACTGCTGTGGAAGATGAATTGCACGCTATGACAAGGGTTTGGAGGGTCCGCTTGCTTAAAGATGATGGTGGCAAAAACACCTCCTTAATTGAATCTAATTCCTGCTGGCACCTGGGCGTCCAACAAAAGGGGACGTTCTTGTTCATGAGCAGATGGAGTGGGGCAGCTAACTGGGATAGTGCAAGAGAGAATTTCTTTAGGATATAATAGTGCCCAAGAAGCTTCTCAATAGCTTTTGGGTTGTTGGAGTTGGCCATCTATGGATGGCGTCCAGTTTTTTGGGCAGAATGGTGTACCCATCTTTTAAGATGAGGTTACCCAAGAATTTGA
>JAKSZP010010115.1:0-20783 GCA_022478985.1 Massospora cicadina | reverse complement strand
CAGTTTAAAGAGACTCAGGATCAACAGTCGCTGGTAGGTTGGAAAAAGTAACCCATGAAATTTTCTCCAGGTGAGAGCATGTGCGGGAGATGCGAAGAGATCCGCGTGGAATAATGACCTGGAGGGTGGCAGCATGGTCAGCAAGGGCAGCTTCAGTGAAGCCCACATCGATGTAGTGGCCCTCCACTGATTCATGGATGGTGGTGTTAATTGGGAATGTCTCCGCAATCGCTGCAAAGTATGAGAAGTAATCCTCAGTATAGAATTCAACAGGGTTATGCCCTTAATAAAGGCGAATTGCGTGGGAGAGGGTTGAGCGAGGTAGAGCTTTTTGCGCTCTAGTTTCGGCCCATTTCTTCTTAACATCAGCAATAAAAGCCACATCACGGGGGGTCAGCTTTGGGTAGCGTTGGTGCCAGAGGTTTTTGCCACGCCCCAGTGGCTCCTTTGGTACGTTTGTGTTTGCTTTGGGCTGCAATTGTGGGTTGAGTGTGAGCTGGTGGTTTGGACAAGTTTGCAGAGTTCCCTTGTTGCTGGAATGTTACAGCAGTTGCTGGCGTTATATTAAATTGAGGGGCGGCTTTTTGGGCCTCGCTAAATTGGGGGAGGCCATCAGATTGGAATTAACTCCAGCCAGTTGGGAGGAGGGAGATGTTTCATCACCATCCCAATCTATTTGGGTAAATTTGGCCTGAGTATTTGCTGTGATTTCGTGGGCAAAACTCATTGGCTGATTGGTGAATTGGTCGTTTTCAGCATATTGAGATAAAGTGCCGACTTGAGAAGTGCCAATTATGGGGTTTAAATGGGACGTGTGAGATTGGAACTGGTGTGAAGTTCCAAAATCCGAACCATTTGAATCCTCATTGGGAAAAAGTAGATTGTCCCAATTTGGTGCTTAGTGAACCAGAATGTGCGGCTAATCCAACCTTACATCCGAGGGTTTGGGGGCCAGGTGATTGTTGGGCCTCGCTAAATTGGGGAGTCCCATCCAGATTGGAATTAACTCCAGCCAATTGGGAGGAGGGTGATGTTTCATCACCATCCCAATCTATTTGGGTAAATTCAGCCCGAGTATTTGCTGTGATTTCGTGGGCAAAACTCATTGGCTGATTAGTGAATTGGTCATTTTCAGCATATTGCGATAAAGTGCCGACTTGAGAAGTGCCAATTACGGGGTTTAAATGGGATGGGTGAGATTGGAACTGGTGTGAAGTTCCAAAATCCGAACCATTTGAATCCTCATTGGGAAGAGTATATTGTCCCAATTTGGTGCTTAGTGAACCAGAATGTGCGGCTAATCCAACCTTACATCTGAGGATTTGGGGGCCAGGTAGCTGGGTATCGCCCCTCATGGAGGGAGCCAGAAACACGGCGTCAGCAATAATAGATGGGGCTGAATTAGCTGACACAATGGGGGAGGTGAATGCCTGGATGGGCTGAGTTGCATTCAACTGAGCAGACGCCATTAAAACAGCGTGAGTGATGGCCTCCTTGGTTGGAGGGGGCCCAGCGGGTTGGTGGGAGGCAGCGCACACAGAGCTGTTAGGCGTGCAGGTTGCAGAAGTGCGATCAGGTGAACTGGCGCTAGTTGGAGTAGCTCCAGGTTGGGGGGTGGTGCCTGCTTTCATGGCTGCTGCTTGAGAGCGTGTGATTCTGGTTGACCCTGAGGTGGGTAACTGAGGGTTGCTTCGTTTGGGGTGGTGCTGGCTCGTTTGGCATAGCCTGCGGGTTCTTTTGCGGGGTTTCCCGCCATATTTGCTAATAGTTTTCATAAATCTCTTTAGTGGAGCTTCTCAGGCTGAATTGATTTTCGAGAAGTGATGCTTAGCAGAAAGAGTTGTGACAAGGTTTGTTTATTCCCAAATTCTTTGATCAATGCTTCCTTAACCTGGGACCAAGTAGAACAAGTCATCAAATGAGGAACCATGATTCATTGTGCTAATTGTGTTAAATAATTTGCTAATTAATTCATTTTTCTGATGGTCCATAGCCATACTCAGCGCAATCTCATACAAATAGAGGAAGTAAATGATACTGCCTTCTCTAGTAGAGTGCTTATAATTGATTACAGGTTTAAAACTCATAGGAGCATTGGCTTTTAAAACATGCACTCCAGGTTGTTCCAATTGAGTGGAGACGTAAGAGTTAGAGTCAGAACTTGGGAAGAGACAGAGGATAGGAACCAGCATTCTCAATATGAAGTTCATTAATTCAAATATTTAAATCAGAATGCCTCAACTTTTCATCCAATCTGCGAGATAGCTCAAAAATTTGCTCCTGAAGTGCATGGTCTTTAAATATCAAAGTTTCAATCTTTGTTTGTTGCATATCCCCTTTAACTTCACAGGCCTGTAGCAGGATATCAGTTTTCTTAGCTCATTTACCCATATTATTCAATTCGTCAGATAATAATTGAAGTGACAATAGAGTATCAATAGGTACCCTATTGAGAGTTAAATTATATTCCTTGGCAACTTTATGAATTTTCTCATGCAAGTGGTCAATCATGCTTAAGAGGGATCAGCTTGCTGAAGGGATTCTGAATGCCCATCAGCTCCTGGTGATCCACGAGGTCCATCAGTACCTGGTGGTCCATGAGGCCCTTCAGCTCCAAAAGGTCCACGTGGCCCTTCACCCCCAGGTGGCCCATGATGTCCTTCAACACCAGGTAGACCTTGTTCCCCATGAGGACCCATAGTTCCTAAGGATTTTTCTACTTTGCCAACTCATGATTGAATTACAGAGTGCAATTTTTCCAGTTAGAAGAGGCGATTTTTTATATTCTCTTCCATCAATTAATTATGATTAAAGAGTTTGGAAAAAGTATCTCTCCATTCAACCTGCATTTCCTGGGCTTGCTTAATTAATTGTGAGTCAAAAAAGCCATATATTCTGTGATCAAGCTGAATAAGTTGTTGTTGCACTTCATTAAGAAGATTGCAATTATTAATAATAGCATCACGGTTATCCTTGCTAAAATTGGAGGTAGACTTGAAAAACTCAGAAACATAATTATTCAAGGATTAAAAATCCTTCTAAGTATTTAAGCATCCCATGATGATGCATTCTTACCACTTGTAATAAGTGGTATAAAGTAGGTTGTACAAATTGGTGTATATATTGTTCAGTGCCAATACCTAGCAATTGAGAAGTTTGAAATAAATCCCTCATAGTAGGGATATATGTTAGTCTGAGATTAAGTAGAACGGATTCCAGGAATTAGAACCCCCTCAAGCATCTGATAGATAATATTTATTAAAGCCTCAGGCTGATTAAAACATTTGTAATATAGTTTAAATTAAGACCATTCTGGAAGTTTTGAATTACACTTTCCAATGGAGCAGGATGTATCTTGAAGTTACACTGGGCAGATTCTCCAAAAATACAATGAAGTAAATAAGAATATACAGGTTAAACTCGACCTAATTTTTATTTAAAAAAAGAGGAAATATTTATAGGCTTGTTTATGGTTTGTAATCTGTCAGAGTGAATTAATCTCTGCGCAATTGAATCTTCAATTAGTTGATCAGGATCTGATTGATTATTAACTTTGATAGATTATGATAGATTGATCGCTCCTTCTGATGATGTTGGGGGAATTGAGGAAGGGGATTCTTCGGAGATATGTGAATTTGGTGAAATCCTGACACTTCCCCCCTCAAGATTCAATTGCGGTGGAGGATGACTTCTTAAAAACCTAGAATGAATATGATTTATCACAATACCAGTATCAATATGAACAATTGAATATTTTAATCCTTTTTAAAATATAACTTATAAGGACCAGACCAATTAGTTCCCAGCTTTTCAGTCCATCCACCTGGCTGAGAATGATAATACATAACATAATCTCCAATCTGATATTCAGGTAAGACTGGTTTATGTTGATTGCTTTGTAGATTCTCTCTTCGAGTGGTGGTTTCAATTGAATTCATTGCTTGAGCTTGAAGACAGATAATCTCATCAGCCAGATTTCTCATAATTAAATTGAATTTTCTGGGATGCTTTCTTCAAGGATAGTCTGAACACTAGAAGGGCTGAAGGATCCCGCCCATATATACACTTAAACGAAGACATCTTGATAATGCGGTGATAGCTTATCAATAAGCAAACAAGGTACTAGGTAAATAAAAATTCCACTGAGTCAGATCAGGTGAAGCCATTTTCCTTAAAATTGAGACTAAGGTTCCATCAACGCGTTCAATGGCCCCATTTGTGGATGGATTATATGGGGCAACAAATCGCTGAGTAGTGTTAAATAATTTTTTTAACTCCTGTATAAGCTGCGAGGTGAAATTAGTCTCATTATCTGACATAAGGACCTTTGGACATCCATGTTGGGAAATAATATGCTGATATAGGAATAAGGCTGTAGTCTTAACCAGAGGGGTAGCATTGAAATGGCCTCAACCCATTTGGTCAAATGGTCAATGGCCATAATGATATACTGATGGCCATGCACTCCTCAAGGAAAAGGCCCTACAACATCAATGCTGACTACTTCAAACGCCTTAGTTGGGGAAATAACTTGATGTTGATAAGTAGGGTTGGTAGTTCCATGACATCTGCAAGTAAGACATGAGTCAAGAGTCTCCTGAATGAACTTGGTCATGTTGTTCCAATAGTATCAAGTCTTCAACCATTCTTGAGTTTTCTTTAAGCTGCTATGACTGAATTGTTCATGACCTTCCATTACAGCGTGAAACCTGGAGTTGGGATGTAGGAAGGCCAACCACTTATAATTTACTTTCTTATACAAAGCTCCATCTTGAATCATAGTATCCTTGGTAATTGATTTTAAATAGGCTCAATCCTTCCGTCTTCTCAATCCCATAATTCCGGTCATCCAATAAAATTAAACAAGCTTTTTTCTTTTTCTAGTTCCAAGGTCATAATAGTAGTCAGGATAACCCATCCTCATTTTGATGCTGAGCTCCTGAGCGATGAACAATAGAAAAATCATAATTTTGCAATTGTAAAGCTCAATGGGCTAGCCTCCCATCAGGATCCTTCATATTCTGCAGCCATCATAAGGAGGAATAGTTGGTAATAATGGTGAAATGGGTACCATATAAAAGGGCCAAAAATGCTTGATGGCCATACCACCAAACATTCCCACTCAGTAACACTATAATTTCGTTTGGCCTTTGACAAAGTTTTGCTATAGTAAGCAACAGGATGATCCTTATTTTCTTCATCACACTGAGATAAAATAGCCCCAATAGCACATTGCTTGCATTATATGTAGAAAGAAAGACTTATCAAACTGGGGGTGAAATAGAACAGGTGCCTTCATCAAGGCGATACGCAGAGAATTGAAAGACTGTTCTTGAGCTGATCCCCACATTAAAGACACTCCTTTTTGCAATAGATAAAATAAAGTTTCGGCCATATCAACAAAGTTGGGAATAAATTGCTGATAATACCCAACCGCACTGAGAAAAACTTGAATATCCCATAAAGAAGAGGAAGAGGCATCTGTTGGATGGCTTGAACTTTGTCCGCAAGGGGTCAAATCCCTTTAGCTGAAAACTGATGTCCTAAAAAGTCCATTTCATTTCAAAAGAATGAGCACTTGGAGGGCTTGAGTTTTAGGGGAAAACCACAAATTCGTCTGAAAACTTCTTTTAAATGGTTTAAATGCTCAGTAAAGGTTTGGAAAACACGGTAATGTCATCAAGATATACCAGAACACAAGTAAGCTTTAAATCCCAGAGCATACTGTCTATGGCCCTTTGGAAAGTTGTGGGGGCATTGCTTAGGCCTTGAGGCATGCGAGTTGGTTCAAACAACCCTTCCTCAATATCAGTGCACACTTGGCACAATCTTCTGGAGACAGTTTAATTTGCCAATATCCACTGGCTAAGTCCATGGCCGAAAAATAAGTGGATCCAGCAACAATCATGAACTACCAATCCTAGTGATAACAGTCCCTATTGGGTAATAGCATTTTTGAATCAACAGAGGAAGAATCCAATTTATCGATGAGAACCACTGTGTATTTCTTAACCACAATGAATGAGGACGTCTTGTGAGACTGGCGGGCTCCCAAGAACCAGCCTGTGGGTAACTAATCTAACCCCAGCAACTCAGCTTCTTCACTTCTGGATTTAGTAGGTCAAAGCGATGAGAAGCTGGTGACTCCACCAGCTCGCCTTGTGTTCCTACCACACCTTTCATCTTCTCAAAAACTGTGTTACATATTGCCAAAAATGTTGGAAATATTCTGTCCAATAATTAAATATTGTTCTTGCCCTTTTATAGAGTGTTTCCCTAGAAGTAGGTCCTGCAAAGGATTTCCTGACTAAGCCTCAGTCCACATCTGTAAACCCCAAAGTATGCAGCATCACAACATAGGATGGGCACAGCCTGACAGCAAGCAACTAGGCGCCTTAAATTCTAATGAAGCAAGCATCAGCAAGGTTCACCAGTGCTGACGATGCATGTTCAACAAGCATAAACCAAAGAGCCCCAGGATATGTGCGAGTCTCTTGGTGAAGGACTATTAAAAATGGATCACAGCAAATATCTCCTTTGGAACCAAAAAGTTCCGTGAAGCTATTGTCGATCACTTGGATTTGGGGAAATTAACCATACTTTCATGGAGAAAAAGCATTTCTAAACATCAAGGTTGAGGTAATGCAGGTGGAGGAACTCCCAAAACCCATACTGCTGAAGGAAGACTTTAGCTCTCGAAGAAGACAGAATTAGTACTCATGTGGAAGTCAGTTGGACTGGATAGTGGTAATAACACCCCTGTAAGAGAGACAAAGCACTAGAACATCTGAGAAGATAACCTAATTACAATTTCACAGAAAATTGAGCTCCTCAAGAGTAGGTCATGTGAACTCAAACTATTGGAGGCAATTGCCAGGGAAATGGGTAGTAATAGACCACCAAGAGGAAGAGATAAAGTCTACAGGACTGAGAATTTCACAGGGCTAGCAAAGGTATTTGCAGAAATGAGAAAAATTGGGTGTCAATTTGATCCATTTGACCAATCTGGGGACATCTCAATGTAGGGATCCAGCATTTCCAGACAGCCTTGGGGCATTGACGGATTTACTAAATTGATCGTAATGGTGTGCTTCCAAACTAGGAGAGAGACAGCGTCAACAAGGAGGGTAAGAACAAGAAGGAATGTAGCCAGTCTTATTGCAGACGGATTGGAGAACTTTGCTGCCCTTACAAAAATTTCCAAGTGACCATATTAATGTAGAATTCCATTGGTCACATTCTCTATTTTTTTCAATTTTATTTCTTTTGAAACAAAGCAATCCCTGTGGCAGGCGAAAGGTGACAGACCAATGGACTCTGTTTGAAGCCAGAAATAAAAACTTTGGGGGATTGTAGGGCTTCCAGGGTGGAATCATAAACTGGTTTCTGAGCTTTGAGGGGGGCAACTCCAATAAAGGCCTCCCTTAATATCCAAAATAATTCAGAAATTCTTTTTTGACACTGATCAGATAAGCTTGCATTTGCGTCCTAGTAGAAAAATAATGATAGAACTGCAGTTGTGCATTGTCCAAGTTTGTCAACCACAGGCTACTAGGTGAGCTTGAGCTTCCCAATAGAACCAATGAGCAAAGTCTTTGATAGATTCATTTTGGTAGGGCTGTATACCCATAAAGGCCTGTTTGCGAAGATAGGGTCTGCTCACTTCCAAATTCTTTGATCAATGATTATTTGACTTAAGCCCAAGTAGAGCAAGTCATTAAATGGGGAACCATAATATCTTGAGCCAATTGAGTAAGGCAATTAGGCAAGTAATTCATCTTTTGTTGATCCATGGCCTCATTTAATGCCTTTTCATACAGATATAGAAAGGCGATAATGCTGCCTTCCCCAGGAGAAAGAAATATCCTGAATACTGGCTTGAAACTCAGGGGGCATTGTAGTCAAAACATGCACTACAGGTTGTTCAGATTGAGTGGAAACATAAGCAGAATCTGAAGCGTGAGAAGAAAATTGAGGTTAAGGACCAACAGCTTCCGTCCAAATTTCATTAATCTGTCAATTCAGGTCTGCATGCCCTACTTTCTCATCTAGTCGGCGAGATAGCTCAAAAATCTGTTCCTGTTGTGCATTGTACTTGAGTTCTAGTGTCTCTTTTTTCTTGGAGCAATTCCTCTTTTGATTCACAAGCATGTAATAAGATATCAGTGTCCTTGGCCCACTTCCCCAAATTGATCAATTCATTGGATAAAGGCTGCAGAGTCAAAAGGGGGTCAATTGGTACATTAGGGGTTGTGTCTTTATTCTTTGGCCACCTTAGAGAATTGTTCACGTAAGTGGGTCATCATGTTCATGAGAGAGGGGATTAATTTGCTGATAAGATCCTGAATGACCCATCAGCGCCTGGAGGTCCAATGAGGGTCCATCTGCACCTGGGGATCCATGAGGCCCTACACCTCAGGTGTCCCATGGTCCCTTCTACCCCAGGAGGACCCATATTTTAGAGGTTTTTCTCTACTTCATTGACCAGAAATTGAATTCCTGAGTAAAATTGTTCCAATTGGAAAATTGGGTTTCTAATTTCTTCCTCCATTGATTGACTACACTCAGAGAGTTGGAAAGCACCCTCTCTCCATTCCTTCTGGATCTCTTGAACCTTTTTTGGGAACTGTACATCAATAAAATCTGATATCCCATGATCAAATTGAATGAGCTGCTGTTGTACTTTGTTGAGGGAAGTTCAATCATTATTAAAAGCATCACGATTATCTTGGCTAAACTTGGAGGCTGACTTGAAAACTCAGAAATATAATTATTCAAGGATTGGAGTCCTTCTAGTAAATTGGAGCATCCCTTGATGGCATTCCAACTACAGGTAGCAAGTGGTATAGTGTAGGATGTACAAGTTGTTGTAGATATTGTTTGGAGTCAATCCCTAGCATTTGAGAGGTTTGCAGCACTTCTCACAATATAGAAGGTACTGCATTTGATCAAGATTGGGTAGAACGTATTCCAGGGATTAGAGCCCCTTCATGTAATTGATTGATGATATTTTTCAAAGCCTCAGGTGGCATTTGAAAGTCTGAGGCAAAACTTAAGTTAGTATTATAAAATTCCAAATTGCCCAAAATTCCAACATGGAGAATAATCTTAGGATTTGGGCTCCAATTGAATGGACCCATCGTAAAATACTGCCTTGCTCTTGATCTTGAGCCTCATCAGGCGAAAATTGAGTCTATGGTGATAGATGTGGTCACTGGTGAGTAACTCAGAGAGCCCCTTTAGTGAGCTTTAGTCTGGAAGCTTTGAATTACACTTATAATGGGGCAGGTTGTATCTCAAAGTTACACTGGGCGGATTCTCCAAAAATGCAATGAAGTAAATAAGAAAATACAGGTTAAACTTGACCTAATTTTTATTTTCAAAAAGAGGAAATATTTGTAGGCTTGTTTACAGTTTGTAATCTATCAGAGTGAATTAATCTCTGCGTGATCAAATCTTCAAATAGTTGATTGGGATCCAATTGATCATAAACTTTGATAGATTGCGATAGATTGCAATAGATTGCTCGCTCCTTCCAATGATGTCAGGGGAATTGAGGAAGGGGATTCTTTGAGATATGTGAATTCAGTGAAATCCTGACAATCATAAAATTCTAAGTTGACACAAAATTCCAACATAGATGGTACCCTTGGGATTTCTAGTTCTATTGAAACGGACCCATTATAGAATACTGCCTTTCTCATGGTCTTGAAATTCTTCAAGCAAAAAATGAAAATCCATTGTAGTGATAGACATTTTCACTGGTGCTGTATACACCAAAGTCATAGTTTTGATCCCTGTAGTGAGCACCACTTTTGAAGCTTTAAATTACACTTCAAAAATGACAGGTATTTTTTGAAGTTACTTAAGTGGATTCTCCATAAAGTTACAAACAACAGTAAAAATAAGGTTGTAAATAGACCATACTTTTATTAATAAAAGTTTTACTTATATGCTTCAAAAAAGTTTGGGTTTTATCAGATTTTTTCATTTTGTTGAGTGGTCAAATCTTCTGATAGCACTGTTCAGGATAAGCAAGATGATTCTTATTAGGCTTGATAAAAGTAGATTCATTATCTTCCCCCTTTTAGTATTATTGGGAAAATATTTGGGTTAGACATTTTGGGAATGGAAGAATTCAGCAAAATCCCAATAATACCCACCTCTTCAAGATCTTATTTTTCCAAATTAATGAAAAAAAGGACTATTATGTCCTACTACTGACTGCCTACAGATTATGAGACTAAACCCCAACTATTTCTTTCTGGGCCAACAACTAATTAGACTAACTTAGGTCATCACATCTAGCCCAATTCAGGTAGTTTAGGACCCTAATGAGGCTGGCTGACCCTGGCGAAAGCATTGTCGCCCTCTGTTGAGGCATAAAAGATGCTATATTGGTACTATCTTAATTTAAGTGAAGCCTCAAATTTAGGACTTAAGATATATTAATTACTTTAATCAATGCTTTTTCTATTATTACTATTGACATCAATCTATAATTTCTATTTAAAATTTATATGATTTAAAACCTAATATTATTGTTTTTAATATGTCTACCAAGGACCATTAGTACTAAAAAAAAATATATCTACCAATGTTTTATCAGGACTAACACCAAAATCATTATTACTCTTATTTTAAAGTACTAAGCAATTTACCATAATAGACCTCAACTGTATCATTTTTCATTTTATGTCAGCGGATCCACCACCTGCTGCCCAAGCGTGGGGCAGCAGCGCTCCACCTGCTAGTGTTTTCCACCCTGCAGGCAAATGCGTGTGAACTGGCTCATCCAGTACGCCTAATGCATCAGGCCAATTTGTCCCTCCAAGGGACTTATCATTACATTTAGTGTGAGTCCACCCAACCCGCCCCCACCCACTTTCCCTACCCCAAGCCAATATTTGCTTTTGCCTCTGAGTTGAATATGGGCATCTCTTCCCATATGCTGACAAAGTAATAATTGAGCTGGCAACATCCACGTTTTCTCAGTGAGATTTATTGACTTCCGCCCTTATAAGGACTATTTTGATATTGGTTTTCCCAATGAAGAGGACGCAGCTGCTGCAGTAACTATGCCCTTGATATATAAAAACACACCTATTACCACAACCCAAAGATGCCTCCCCAGTGACACCACAATGGTGGTGACCTTTACAAACCTTCCTTTGCACCTTCCACCTCAAACACTCTATGAAGAACTGATGATGGGGCTATCCAAATATGATATAAACCCCATCCTCCACTTCCTGGTCTCAAGCGGAGCTGAGCGGTTAGCAGCACCATGGGCAATGGCCACTACCCCCCACCAACCGTAGCCCAGCACATCCCACCATGTGCCCATATCCCATCTGCACCAGATCACTCCTTTTAGGCTCATATTGACAACGGCCACACAGTTTGCCCCATCTGCCATGAGTTGGGTCATACCAAAAAATCCTGTCGCTACAATTCAAAAAATGTGGAAACCACCAAGCCCACACGTGAGGATACACAAACAGTGTTTGAGTGGGGATTTTGGCTGCCACCACCCCCTCCAGCTGAACGCTAAAAAAACTGTAAAACTTTGTAACCAAAGCCCAAGCTGGCTTAATTTCTAACAATATACCCAATCAAGAGCAGATTTGGACCCATATTCATTCCAACCAATTTAATGCCCCAAAACTTACTTAACCAAAACCTTGTCCCTCCAAATCAATCACGCTCAATCAAAATCCCTGGGACCTATTGGATAAAATAAATGATTTGGGGAAATTTTACCACCTCCTTACTTTCCAAAAAATTTGGAACCATATCTACCTTCAGATTTCGATGCCCCATCCCACCTAAGAAATATATCCCCAAACCCACCGCTACCCCATTCTTGAGTGACCATCAACTTGCTAAAGCTGCTGTGGCCTCTCCTGATAGCTGCCATCTCTGTGAAGCCGTGGCACAATCTTTCACTCAATTTAATGAGGGACTACATAAAATCAATTACCCTGCTGAATTCCCTGAGGTTGCAAAGGTGGGAATTGAACGATTATGGGATACTGCCACCTCTTCTGTCAAGCGAGTTGTTGCACTGGCAGAATTTTCCCCCACCACATGCATCACCAGAGCCAACATCTCTAAATTTTCCCAGCTTCCCGATGCATGCATACAAGCTGAACACCATGTTGCCAAATTCCTGGAGGCTGTGCTATAGGCCCAGCTTGTTGACAAAGAGCTTAACCCTTTTCCATTTTTCCTCATCCCGCATCCTGTGGATGCCCCAACCCCTTTGCTATCAGCTTTAGTCTATCTCTTCGTTAGTGAAGAAAAAAGTAATAATCTGTATGATACCCCCTCCCTCTCCCCCTCCGCCATGGTGGGCTAAGCGGTTCACAACTGCTACACCTGGTTGGCTAGGTTTTCCTTTTTGTTTTGGTGTTTCGCCACTCATTTAGGGCGTTTGGTTTGTGTTTTTGGTCGTTATTTTGTATTGGTACTGTCCGTCCCCTGGTCAGCTTACCTCAAATAAATATAAGCAAATTACCATAATAATTTTGAGTCCACAACCTAAAAACTCTTGGTAAAACCGCCACTAATGGTCAAATGGCTGATAAGATAGGGAAGGATGCCTGAGCCAAGTTACTATTCATCCTGATATTAGGCCTGAGGATGTCTTCAGTGTTTAGCTCCTCTACTCACCCCATTGACCACCTTACGCCAAATGCTATGCCTTATCACCTATTGGCTTCTAAAAGCAGATAATGGAAACCACTCAACTGTGTTACTTTTATTTGATCTCAGTCCAGCTTCCAACTAAATTCTGACTTACTTTAATTATGAACATGGACTATGCCATTTCATCATGCGCTCCTGAATCTCCTTTCACCATTACAATGTGGAATTCGCCTATCACACATCACATTCCTGGTTTTCTCTCTGGTACTTTAAGTAGCACTAACCTTTTTCTTAATAGAATAATACTCGAAATTCTATAACTATTTTTAGCTTAATTTCTAATTATCTAGGTCAGAAATATATTCATCTCCTTTTGAATTTTTAGGAACCTCTGAACCTCTAGAGAGGGTTAAGTTCCAACCTGAGTTGTCCTTCCTGGCACCTCCCATTAGCCAATCATTTACCCTCAGCTTGTTGCCACGAGAGCGCAAAGCCAAAAATACCAACATACAAAACAGCTTAGACTACTGAAGAGACCTTTTATAACCCACTCATGTGTGGACATATGTTGAAAAGCCCTTGATTATAATGTTAGGCCTGAACAAAATTCACTTAAGATTAGAACAAACTTCTGTTTAGAGTTAAGTATATTTATTCTTTTTTTCAGGTCGATCTATGGTGCAGAATGAGTGAGATCACACAAAAAGGTGCAAGGATTCTTATACATGAAGCATATTAGTCATACTATATAAAGAAGTTAAGCAATCTTAGTCTATTAACACCTTATTAAACCATTCTTATTAAAAATATTATCAAGGACATTCCAACAGGCTTAGTAAGTACTAGAGAATTTAAAATTTATAAGCTATCGTGACCTTTTTAATCACTTGGGCTTCTACAACTTTTTTGGTAGAATATACCTTTGTAAAAAATCTAGTTTATCATCTCCCAATTTTATAATCTCTAAAACCATAGTCACCAGGTCAATTAGAGAAGATATCTACATATAACTCTGAAAGAGAAATAAGTCCTATAAATTCTGGGACTAAAAAACTTATATATCCAGACGTCTACAGTATAAAGTAATGATGAATCTAGTCTGTATATTATCAATCTTATAAACTTGTATTAATGATTGCTTGGTAGTGAGAGCTCAGTTGATTAATGGGGTAGTGTCATGAAAACGTCAGAAGAAGTTTAGACTGGCCTACCAGTTGGGATGCGTGAGCACCCAAAAACCAAGCCAGAATGCCAGAGGCATTGCCACATGTACAACGTTATATGGAGCCACAAATTGGGAGATGATAAACCATTGGTATAGGTCAATTGTGAATAACAACCTAAAAATGAACCAAATGGTGACAAACCCAGAAACTGGGGATCTTACTGCAGGAGATGGTACCACTGGGATCGTTTCTTCAAGGTCACTGGTGGGTGGGTTCAATACAACTGAGGAGACAAAGGGCCGAATACTTGCTTGAAAATGGTGGATATAAGGCCACAAGATCCCAGTGTATTGTTGGCATATAGTCAAAATAAAGGTGTTTAATTGCCAAAAATACCTGGCCCATTGAATCCAGTTGAAAATGGTGGGAGCCATAGTAATCATCAATACTGGTAAAGCCCATCCGGTATAGGAACCAACAGGCCACCAGAGTAATAACATCGGGAATATGGCTAGAAGAATATCATTAAAGTAGAAAATTGATAATTTTTAGTTGCAAAATTTTATTTATGGGAAAGTGAAGAAAATTGACCAAAAATTTTCTCAGCGCAATACAACTGATTAAATATTGATCAATTGATGTGGGAAAAAGCTGAGATTGAGTCCCTCAAGTTTGACCTGACTGGTGAATTACAGGGAAGGGGGCAGATAATCTTAATGGGAACTGACAATGAAGGATTCAGAGGTAAGCCAAGTCACTGTTGGTTTGACCTTGAACGCCTATACTGAGGCTCAACTACATTTCTAGCGGCTGGTGTGATGGTATCTGTCCCAAAAAGCAATGGGAATTCCCCAGGGCCACCCCACATAGGGGTAATCCCAATTGGTTGGAAGCAGGTTTGGGATTCCCAACCTATCCATTCCAGGTCTCAGGGTTATTCTTTCAGTTAAAAAAGTTGCATCAGCCACAACTCTCAATTTGCTGGATGGGAGATTTGAACTATCATTAATAGTTTTTGATGATACTACCTGCACGTTGGGGATCATCCTCAACAATTTTGAGAGGGGGTTAGTTTTGATGATTGCACTGCTGGCTTAATTGAAACCATTTGCAATTCTGCCTGATGCTTCAATCTTGGTCCCTGTTTGATTATACAGTTTTTGATCATCAGGCTTGATTTCCATCAGTTTCAGACCAATAAACTTTGAGTTGATGACCTTTGCACAGATTTCCATGATTTGGCTGACAAGTTCAGCCAAGGTGAGCATAGGCTTTTGGGGGAGGAATCTGAAGAGGGAGAGCTGTTACCCGGCGCTTGTCTACCAGGTAGGTGAGGTCGCCCTGGGTAATGAGGGGTACAGCCACCTTCTTCAGACCCTTTTTACTTGGGAATGGGAAGATTGACCAAACCACACGCAGGGGACGTTCCCTGGTTTTTACATTACCCTTTCACTTTTCCAAAGGAAGGGCGCCACCACCAGGAAACTGCATAAGGGCCACATTTTGTGCACTTTGGGTAATCTAATTGCCATTGCCATCGCAACTTTTTGGGGGGCCAGGGAGCATAAGGGTGGGTTTCATGAAACGCCTCAACCAGTTCCATGCAGTTAGTGCAATCGCAGGCCTTAACCTAACTGTTCTCATAGACCAGATAACCTTTCAAGGCTATGAGGTACTGAATGGACCTTCAGGACTTTCTGGATGCTAGGATATTTTCTACTCCAGACTCCTCCACATTTTTAATTACAATCGGCTCAGGATTCATGGGAACAGTGCCCTTAAATGTTGACAACTGGGAAACATGAAAGACGGGGTGCTGTTTCCAATTGGGCTGGTAGTTTTAACAAGAACGCACCATTACCCAAGTCTTCCTCCATTATTTGGGGACCTGAACGCTTACTTGCAAACTTACAAGAGGGTACCTACATTCTCAAATGACACTTATTGAGCATAACATAGGAGCCCACCATTATTTCATGACCCAGGAGTCACTTATGATCCAAAAACCGCTTGTAGTCTTTGATAGCTTTAGTGAGGTGCTCCCACACTAAGGATTGAATAGACCTAATGTGTTCAGCATGATCTGTGGCAGCTTAGCCTCAGGCCACAAGCAGGGTCTGACCAAAAAAGGGATTATATCCTAGCGTCGCTTCATAAGTAGAAAACCCCATGGAAGCATGAATCCCATTATTGTAGGTTAATTGAGCAAAAGGAAGGTCGTTAGCCCAGGTGTCCTGTGTGGCTGCAGCATAGCTACGCAGGTACAGTTCTAGTACTTGGTTAGAACGCTCAGTTGGTCCATCAGACTGGGGATGATATGCCATGGAGCAACAGGGGGAATTTTTTAAAATAGATAAAAGTTCACTCCAGAACTGCATTGTGAACTGTGAACCACAGTCACTGATGATCTTCTGCGGGAGACCAAACATTGAAAACACATGGCGCATAAAGAGATGAGCAGTTTCCTCTGACGTAATTGTGGAAGCACAGGGGATAAAAATGGAAAACTTGGTGAAACAATCAACCACCACCATCACCACCGTAAACCTGTTAGAGCAGGGGAGTTTTACATTAAAGTCCACTTACAATGATGTCCATGGACCCTCCGCCTGTTGTAAGGGGTGTAGAAGCCCATTTCTTCCATAGTGATCCAACTTAGCCTGAGCACAAGTAACATAATCGGCGATCCAGGCCAGAACTTCCTTAGTTAAACCCACCCAATTGTAGGTCCGCTTAATCAAGTCAGTGCATTTCTTATTGCCCAGATGGCCGATTGTGGGAGGGTCATGATGCGCGCAAAATACTCAACTCTGAAGAGAGGGGGAACCCAAATTTGTGATCTAAGATAAATGAAGCCCTCCACCAAGGAATACAGGGAGGGTTTTTTGACTTTAGAGGGACAACTTCTCGAATAACTCAACACCTTTAGGGCAGGTCATTTGGGAATTTAAGACCTGTGCAACTAGTGGGGCTTTGAGATCAAGGGCGACTGAAGAGAAAACGAGGGTAACAATCAACAAAATTTGAGTGGCAGGTATCATGGCAACGAGGTCCACTTCACTTGAATCCTAGGGACAGTGGGCCAGGTTGCAGCTGAGGAAATTGGGAAGTACGTTCAGTGCACCTTTTATGAATTCATATTTGAAATTGAAAGTGCACAGATTTAATAGGTGCGAGCTTACTGATGTGCCATGTTTGGGGTTTACAGAAGTATAACAGAGCTTGATGACCTATGCGCACAATTAACTCATGCTGGGCACCCTGCAACAGATACCTCCAGTGAGTCAACGCCCATGCAATGGCTGCCAACTCCTTATTGTAGATGGCCCAGGATTGCTCCATGGAGGTGAATTTTTGGGAAAATTAGGTGACTGGATGTTCCAAGCCATCGTGCTCCTGAAGCAGAACTGCCCCGCCGCCACTGAGGAGGCATCACATGCAACAATATATGGCTTGGTAGGATCCGCATGTTTCAGGATGTGTGGAGATAAAAAACACCTATTTGATCAACTTGAACGCCTGCTAGCACTCATGTGTCCAGCGAAAAGGTACATTTTTACCTGTGAGGGGGTGGAGTGAGGAAGCCAACTGGGAAAGGGCCAGGAAAAATTTCATTAGAAAAATAATGGTTCCCAAGAAACTCTATAATTATTTTTGGGTTGATGGAGTTGGCCATTCACAGATAGCATCCAACTTATTGGGGGAATCACGTAGCCAACCTTGAGAACTAGGTTCCTGAGAAAGGTTACTTCCTCCTTATAGAATTCTCATTTGGAAGGATTAATTAACAAACCTGACTTGTGCAAAGCTGCCACGACCACTTCCAAGTCTTTAGCATGTTGTTCAGGAGTTGGGGAGTGAACCAAGATGTCATCAATATACGCAACCGTGCAAGTGAACTGGAGGTCGCCAAGTACACTGTCAATCATTTATAGAATGTAGCAGGTGCATTCTTTAACCCAAATGGAATTATGCAGAATTGGAAAATGCCTCGCTTGTTCAGATTGTGGTTAGCCATTATTGCCCTTCCATCACCTAAATCTGGTAGAAGGCATTGACGAGATCCAGCTTAGAGAACATACAAGATTTGGCAATTGCTTGGCTGATCGTCTGCTTCAGGGGCAGGGGGTTGGGATTGTGAACCATAACTTTGTTTAAATGTCCATAATCTACACAGGGATGGAGAGAACCATTGGTCTTCTTGGCGAAGATGATGGGAGATGCGACTGGCAATGTCTGTTTAAACAACCACCCTTTTTTGAGCGTATCATCTAGCCAAGTGTTAAGCGCAACCTCCTCCTCTGCTGTGTGTGGGTACAACGGATAATTAATGTTCACCAACTGCACCGTCGTCCTAAATCTCATGTCAAATTTAGTGTGAGGAGGCTTATAATCTGCCTTTTTAGAATCGAAGATACTTAAATAATTCATTAATTCTTCAGGAAAGTCAGATGGAAGATTCTCAGGGAAATTGAGGGAAGAAAAAACTGCACCCTTGAGTTTCCTTAAGGGTATCAACTGAAGGGAATTCTCCTCCACTTGATCATTAATGAATAATAGCATGTTTGACTCCAAATGGATTCTAACATGTCAGCGCCACCATCTAACCCCAGTATTACCAGGAACACTAAGTTTGCCATTGTGGAAAACTGATCCCAAAAGCTAAACTGATGTACTGAGAAGGGTACTGGTTGACGGACTATATATGATGTCTGGGAGGCTGAGGAAGCCACCATCACCAAAGGGCCTACGTCCATGTCCAGCTCCAATTGTTGGGCTAACTTGACACTCATAAAATTACCTGCAGCGCCGGTATCCACCAAGGCCTCAAATGAGACATGGTGAGATCCAATACTGATCTTCATAGATAATAAGAAATAAGCGAAGTTTTGTTTATTGGTGGATTTGGTCATTTCTGTTACAATTGAAGAAATGGCAGGTAAATCAGGGAGAAAGTAGGGGGCCTTTTTAGGATCAAAGTTGGGAAGAACAAGAGCTTGGGAACCAGCATCCTCCATCTGGGCTTTTACTGATTCATTAATAGGTAAACCTGGTTAACCAACTCTGACGCAAGGGTAGTGATGGGCTCTAAGGCTGAAATTAATATGGGTTCAATGGTAAAAACTACATCCGCGTCATCATCAGTTAGTCCTATCATAAAATTTCCCCCTTGATAGTAGGAAGGATGGCGAGGGGAGGCGTTAATGGTAGTCGCAGCGTTACATATTTGATCTACTGTTCATTTGGAGGTGGACCAAACCTCAGAAGAGCAGAAACTGAATCCAACCCCGATCTAAAGATTTCCTGAAGCATATTATTAGGAAGATCCAGTGTGGAGCCTGTTTGCAGAAGGTAGAGATCAAAGAAGACAAGCTAAGAGCTTCAGCCATTGTAGAAAGCAATTGGAATAAACGATCTGAGCATGACACAGGGGGTTTCAAAGCAGCCAATATGATGGCAACCATCGAGGTGGAATCCCCCACTTGTGGATGAACATTCAGAAGGCTTTATACCCAGTGATGGGCATCCCCGTCTACTGCATCCAACAAAGTGACTTCTTGTTGGTCGTGGGATAGCACAGCGGCATTGTTAAGGGCAATTGCAGAATGCATTTGCACCTCAGCAAGAGCGTCAAGAACCTGTTTTGTAATATCTCAGGAAGAAAACACATAAATTTCCCTCTTATATTAGGTGGGAGAGGTAGTAATCCATGAGGCTCTGTCAGCCTGGAGAAGCTTCTCCAAGGTGTAGCGGATACTACCCACAAAATCAGACAGTGACCAAACGAGCAACAAAAAGCAGACTACTGATTGCACGTTCATTTGGTAAAGGTTAACCACTGTGGCGCCCACCTCAAAGAGCAGGGTGGAAGTGGCAGGAAACAATGGTTGGTCAATTATGTCATGAAAAAGGCAAAAGAAGTTTAGACTGGCCTGCCAGTCAGGATGTGTGAGCACCAAAAAAGCAATCCAGAATGCCAGAGGCATTGTTGCACATATAACGTTATATGGAGCTGAGAATTGGGAGATGATAAACCATTGGTGTAGGGTAATTGTGAATAACCCAAAACGAACCAAATGGTGACAAACCCAGAAACTGGGGTCTTGCTGCAGGGTTTGGTACCACTGGGGTTTGTTTCTTTAAGGTCAACAGTGGGTTGGTTCAATACAACTGAGGAGACAAAGGGCCGGATCCTTGCTTGGAAATGGTGGATGTAAGGCCACAAGATCCCAGTGTATTGATGGCATATAGTCAAATTAAAGGTGTTTAATTGCCAGAAGTATCTGGCCTTTTGAATCCAGTTGATGATGGTGGGAGCCATAGTAATCATCAATACTGGTAAAGCCCATCTAGTTTAGGGATTACAGGCCACCAGAGTAATGGCATCAGGAATACGGCCAGAAGGATATCAATAAAGTAGAAAATTGATATCTTTTAGCAGCATAATTTTATTAAAGTAAAGTAAAAATTGACCAAAAATTTTCTCAGAGCAATACAACTGATTAAATATTGATCAATTGATGTGGGAAAAGCTGAGATTGAGTCCCTCAAGTTTGACCTGACTGGTGAATTACAGGGAAGGGGGCAGATAAACTCAATGAGAACTGACATCAAAGGATTTGGTGGCAGGCTGAGTTGCTGTCAGTTTGACCTTGAACACCTGAACTGAGGCTCAACTCCATTTCCAGCAGTTGGTGTGACAGTGTCTGGCCTAATGAGAAATGGAATTTTCCAGGGCCACCCCATGTAGGGGCAGACCCAATCTATTGAAACAAGTTTGGGATGCCCAACCTGTCCATTAAAGGTCTTAGGTCATACTTTCAGTCAAAAAAGTTGCATCAGCCACAACTCCCAATTTTCTGATGGGAGATTTGAACTATCATTAATAGTTTTTGATGATACTTGCATGTTTGGGATCATCCTCAACAATTTTGAGAGAGGGGGTTAGTTATGATAATTGCACAG
>JAKSZP010010114.1:0-20841 GCA_022478985.1 Massospora cicadina | reverse complement strand
GAAACACTGCTCAAAGAAATAAAATTGATTCTTTTTAATATAACTTATAGATTTTATATTTTTAAGCATCTATTTATCTTTTTTTCTTCTTTCATTATTATCTTTTTTAAGTCCAATACTTTATGTTTTTTTGCGTGGACTCTATTGACTATGTGACCATCCTCAGTATTCTTGATTGTATAGGCATCATTTGACAACTTGGAAATCATCTTAAATGGTCCCATCCATAGGGCGTCCAACTTTTTTCCTCCTGAACCCATGGGTATCACAGTAGACTACCCTATCGCCCACATGGTATCCTTAACATAGGATAATTATGGTCATCTGCCTTCTTTGTGTTAATTATTCTTTTAAATGTCATTTCAAATGCCTGAGATTTCCATTCAATCAGGATATTGGCCAGTCAAGATAAATATTCTTTGGCACTCACTCCAAAGATGGCTCCACTGCTGAATACAACATTGGCAACAATGTGGCTTTCTGAACATATAAAAGTTTAAACGGCGTTTTCTCAGTTTTCCAAATGGTAACTGATAATATAAGAAAATGTGACTGAACTCAGATATGCCCCCAAGTTAGTTTTCCGAGCAACCAATTTTTGTAATGTTAAGGCTGACTTGTGTTGCGATTTTTGCCCATATTCCCAGACTGCTAAATTACCTGTTGTCACTAGGGGAAAATTCCCTAAGGCGAAGTGAATCAGAAATTAGTTGACCCAATTTTTGGAGGAACTATGTTTTGGGGATTTTGAGATATTCACCTGGTCGTATCCACTGGGGATTGATCCAGATGTATACCTAATATCTCATCAGGTGGAGTGGCCGACAAAATAGGGGCATATGATAGTGATTAACTATCAGGTATACCAATTGGGATTGGTCAGGTTTCATCATCAACTGATTGATAATGAATATTGAGTTGTGAGGCGAATGATGCAGCCTGCAACTAGCAAATCTATCAGTTGGTGAAGTGACCTGCTATAATGGGTAATAAGTCCTATTACCTAAGAGGGTCACTAGTCAATTATGGTTGGTTCACTTGGATTGAGAGAAAAATGTTGGTTAACGTTTTCTGACTCTTTCCGTTTGAGGTCTTAAGGATGTCCAATGATGGAATCCTAGCCAGGATGGGGAAGACCATCGCTGCTGAGACGAGGAAGGGTTATTCAATGGCAACAGCTGCCACTTCATCGAAGAGGTGTCAACTGAGGGTTAGATGGCCGAATCCCTATTATATAATTCCTTAGGATTCACTATAATAAAAAACATTAAAACATTGAAAACCATCATTTATATTATTAGTAATATTGTTGATTTGGTGTATTGTTAGACTATCAGTATCCATTGTGAAGTTCCATCTCAAGGATTTATTGTGTAAGGCTATAATTTAAAGACTCTCAGAGAAGAAGAGTAGAGATGCAAGCGGGGATCTAGATATGAAAGGGAACCACAATAGGGATAACTGCCAACTGTGTGTTGGGCTGAAAGAGACTGTCATCAGGAGATCTTGACAAAGATTAGGTGGACAGTAATATATGTAATAAATCCCTACGAGTAAGACTTGGAGTATTTAATTGGAAATACTGGCTGAATTGTTGGGCCTGATAATAGTTTAAACTCAACTATGAATAATAGTCTCCAAACTATTATTGGACAATACATTCTATATAACGCGAGGTGCACAAGGAAACTGAACCTGTGCAGTAAAAAGGTTACTGGGTTGACAACTGATAATCAACCACTAGAGTAAATTTTTACAATTTGGTGCTCACTACAGGGGTTTTTAAGTAAAGAATCTATTATAATGTCGTATAAAGAATATGTTTCCAATTTTTGAAATAAGTTACTGAAGAAAGTAACAAAGATAGAATGTGAAGAGGATCACATTCAGTGCCGTTCACCCAGCTCAGCAGTGGAGCTCTCTGTGAAGCAAAATGAAGATACTCAAGTTCAGGGAAAAGGGCTTGCAGCCTAGATCGAACTATCTAGAGCTGCAAGGAAATCAGTTCCACCAGACATCAACTTGAGATGAAAAGTATCAGTAGGGCCAACTTTTGTTGAAATTGGGCTCACTGAAATAGTCTTAAGGAACAGCAATATCAACTCAGGTTGAAATTGGATCCGCTTTAAATAGACCTGAGGAGAGAGTGTTTATATGAGGCATTGAACGAAATAAGAAGCAATCAATCCGGAGAATTGGATTGCCATACCAATGAAGAGATTTGCTTCAAAATAGGAAATGATTGATTAAGACAGTGGAGGAAATCATTTGATTTAATAATACTCAGTCACTGGTCAGAAGTTGCTGGAAACAAGTTTGTCAATTTAGTAGAAAAAGGATGAAGCTAACGAGGCCAGAACTACCTGTGTAATAAAGGATAGCCATGAAGGCTGAAAATCATTTTCAGGAGTAAAACGAGCTGGACAATAGGACGAAACTGTTGGCTGGTGAGATACAAAGAGCCAAAAGCATCAGTTGCCAAATAAGAGATGAAATTAGGGCCTGTTGGACGAATTTCCAGTCAGGATTAAAGGTCTAATTTAGGAGAACTGCCCAAATTCAGCAAGTATGGCCTATACGTGAGACAGCGCAGCTGGTCATATAGGGAGAAAGGTCAATAATAATTGGTAGTATTGAGCCCAAGAGAGAATAATTGCAATGTTCCCAGAGGACCTCTGAGCCATTAAATGGTTATGTCCTGAGATTTTTGTCAAGTCCCAGAAGGGGACCAATGAACCAAATGGTTGGTTAAATCTTAAAAGGATAAGATTTTGAACCATGATAAACTGGTAGGTTTAAGTACCCAGGACCCAGTTAGGATGAAGGGAAAAGAAGGACCTATGAGCCTTTTGTAGGTTGCAAGTCCCATTGCAAAAGAAAAATACAAATATACAAAATATTTAAAATATCAATTTTATGATCTAAGAGTTTTGGACCTAAGAGCAACAAGAAATCCTGATGGCTGAATGGAGGAAATTTTACCCTCGATGAGTTGAAATTATCAGCTGAGGTAGACAAAAGTATCGACTATTAGTTGATTAAGAGCAACTAACTATTCTGTTGGAAGGCCAGCAAGAGGAGATGCTTAAATTGTCATAAAAGTATTGAGAATATTAGTCAAAAAATGACCAGGATGTCACGGAAACGGCAGAAGAATTTTAGACCAGCCTGCCAGTTGGGATGCATAAGCATCCAGAAAGCAAGCCAGAATGCCAGAGCCATTGCTGACCATACGACTTGATATGGAGCTGGGAAATAGGATACCACAAAATGGTGGCGGAATGTCAGGGTTAGGAGTATCCTAACAGCAAACCACACTGAATAGATTTTGGACCCAGGGGTTCTGGTAACAGGGGTGGAAACTACTGGGATAGTTTCTGCGAGATTCTTGGTTGTTAAAACCATTTCATTGGGGGTAAAAGAGGGAACTTTCTCTTGGAGTTGGCGAACGTAGGGCCATAAAATTCCCTGTATATTGATGCTGAAAGGTCATGAGAACCAGGTTTTAGAGCCAATAATTTTGGACTTGTTGAGCCCAATTGGTGATAGAGGGAATCATGGTAACCAAAAGAATTGGTAAGGCCCACCCAGAGTATGGAATGGCGGACCATCAGGTAAACACCATATGGAATGTGGTTGAAAGGAAGGAGATAAAAATTTGGGGTTTTTCAATAAAATTTTTATTTGGTAAATAAAGTAAGAAATTGACCAACAATCTTCTCAGTGCCTTGCAACTGATTAAATAGTGGTCAATTGGTAAAAGCGTGTTTAAGATCTACAAATTTGGCCTAACCGGCGAATTGGATGGTAGAGGGGGGTTTATTCTTTGGGAACCATCATCACAAAATTCGGTGGTGGGCTGAATCTCTGTCAGTTCAACCTCAAACGTCTGGACCAGGGGTCAATTACGTTTCTGATGGTTAGCATGATGGCGTTTGGCCCGACGAGTGACAGGAATCCCCCAAGGCCATCCAATATAGGGATGGGACCATTTGGTTAGGAATGGGTTTAGGATGGCCAACCCACCCACTCTTGGTTGATTAACCATTCATTCAGTCAATAGAGGCCCATTGGGCAAAATGCCTGAATTACTATTGGAGGGTTTCGAACTCTCATCTATGGTGCCCAATATTTGTTCTGCTGATTATGGGGTCAAATTGGAACCGTCGGGCGATCCAGCTGATGTTTCATTCTTCATGCTTTTACAGCCATTCAAATTTTGGCCATCAGCCTGATTGCCACCCAAATTAGATCTTACTGATTTCAGTTTGATAATCTGGGCACTGATTTCACTGATTTCCCACAACAGTTCTGCCGAGGTGAGTGAGGAAATTGGGGTGGGATCTGAAGTGGACGAGCTGTCACCCATCGCTCATCAACTACGTGGGCGAGATCGCCCTGGGTGATGAGGGGTACCGCCATCCTCTTCGGTGTTTTCTTACTTGGGAACAGAAAGATAGCTCGATTGAGAGCCAAATGACACTCCCCAAGACTTACATTACCCTTTCATTTTCCCAAAGGGATGGCCCCCCACCAGGAAACTGCACCAGAGCCACGTTCTTATGCTTTAGGTAACTTGATAGCCATAATTGTTGTTGCCTTCTACAGCGGGCGGGGAGCCTCAGGGTGGGATGTGTGGTTAGCGTCAACCAGGTCCATACAATTCGCGCAATCGCACGCCTTGACCCAACTGTTTTCATAAGCTGGATATCCTTTTCAGGCCACAAGGTATTGGACTGATCGTCGCAACTTCCGAGATTCCAGGATGGCCTACACTTCAGCTTCCTCCTCATTGTTGACAATGATTGGTTCTAGGTCCATGGGAATCACACCCTTTAAGGGTGACATCTGGGAACATGGAAAAAAAGGTGTTGCTTCCAATGCACGGAAAGCTTCAATCTAAATGCCCCATTACCCAATACCTCCTCCACTAAGTGGGGACCTGAACACTTGCTGGCAATTTTGTGGGAAGGGGTTTGGATTTGAAAATGGTGGGTATCGAGCATGACGTAAGAACCCACCTTAAAGTCATGACCTGGAAGGCACTTACATCCATGAATCGCATATAGTTGTTGATAGCTTTAGTAAGGTGTTCCTGCACTAGAGCTTGGGTCAATCAAATATGGCCAGCATGATCCGCAGCAGCTTGCACTTCTGGTCACAAGCAGGCCCCAACTGAGAATGATGGGTTATAACCCAAAGTTGCTTCATATGGTGAGAAATCCTTGGAAGTGTGAGTCCCAATATTATATGCAAATTGGGCAAGAGGCAGGTCATTGCCCAGGTATCTCGTGCTGCTACCGCATAACAATGCAAGTACTGTTTGAGAACTTGGTTAACCCGCTCAGTCTGGCCGTCGGATTGGGGATGATACACCATGGATCAACAGGGGGTTATCTTAAGGATTGACAAGAGTTCACTCCAAAACTGGGCGGTAAACTGGGTACCCCTGTCACTAACAATTACCTGGGGAAGGCCAAACATCAAAAACACATGGAGAATAAATAGATGCGCTGTTTCTTCCAATGTAATCGCAGAAGTACAGGGAATGAACAGGAAAAATTTGGTAAAGCAATCTACCACCACCATTACCGCTGTGAAACCATTGAGCAGGGAAGTTTTACAATGAAATCTATGGACACCAAGGTCCATGGACCTTCCATCTGTTGTAAAGGGTGCAGGAGGCCATTTTTATGGAATGATCCGACTTGGCCCTAGAACAAGTAACATAATTGGCGATCCAAGTTGGAACCTCTTTGGTCAGTCCTGCCCAATTAAAGGTTTGCTTGATCAGGTCAATGTATTTCTTATTACTGGGGTGTCCAACCGTGGGGGGATCATGGTGTGCGCGGAATATGTTCAGGCAGAAGGAGGGAGGTACCCAAACATGAGAACAAAAGTAGATGATACCCTCTTCTAAAGAATATAGGGAGTGTTTGGGGCTCAAGTGAGTCAAGTGTTCAATCAACTCCACGCCCTCAGGGCAGGCCGTTTGACTGGCTAGCACCTGGGCCAATAATGGATCATCAGGCGACAACATGGTGGAGGAAAAAATGGAGGGAGCAATTGATAGGATTTGAGTGGCAGGGATCATGGTAACGAGATCCTCTTCCTCAGGCTCTGAGGGGCAGTGAGCGGGACTACAGCTTAGGAAATTGGGAAGGACATTTAGTGCGCCCTTGAAGAATTCATATTTGAAGTTAAAACTGCACAGGTTCCAATAGGTTTGGGCTTGCTGGTGTACCAAATTTGGGGTTTGCAAAAAACAAGAGAGCTTGGTGATCTGTGCGAACTTTTAACTCATGACAAGCACCTTATAACAAGTACCGCCAATGAGTTAATGGCCATGCAACAGTGGCCAGTTCCTTGTCATAGATGGCCCAGGACTGCTCCATAGCGGTGAATTTTTTAGGAGAAATAAGTGACCGGATGTTTGAGACCATCGTGGTCCTGAAGCAGCACTGCGCCCACAGCTACCAATGAAGCATCACATGCGGTGATATACGGTTTGGTGGGATCAGCATGTTTCAAAATGGGAGGAGACATGAACACTTCTTTAATCGATTTGAACGCCTGCTGGCATTTGGGGGTCCAACAGAATCGTACGTTTTTCCCTGTGAGAGGGTGGAGTGGGGCAGCCAACTGGGAAAGTGCGGGGGAAAATTTCTTTAGGAAAATGATAGTACCCAAGAAACTTCGAAGCTGCTTCTGTGTAGTTGGGGTTGGCCATTATCAGATTGCATCTAATTTGTGGGGGGATGGCGACCCCTTCTTTGTGTATTAAGTTTCCGAGCTTTTGTAACCTCTTCCTTGTAAAAATCGCATTTATAAGCTTTGAGGAACAGGCCTGCTTTATGCAAAGCAACCACCACTGCTTCTAAGTCAATAGCGTGTTGCTCAGGAGTTGGGGAATGGACTAGGATATCATCAATATAAGCAATAGCGCAGAAAAACCCGGAGATCCCCTAACACATTGTCAATCATTTGTTGGAATGTAGCGGGAGCGTTTTTCAGCCCAAAGGGCATTACGCGAAATTGAAAAATGCCTTACCTCGTTTGGATTGTGGTCAGCCATTATTGTCTTTCCATTACTCGAATCTGATTGAAAGTGTTTACCAGGTCGAGTTTCAAGAACACCCGGGATTTGGCAATTGCCTGACTGATTGTCTGCTCCAGGGGAAATATGTAGGGGTCTGTAACTGTGATTTTGTTCAGGTGACTGTAATCTATGCAAGGGCAGAGCGATCCATCTGATTTTCTTGCAAAAATGATAGGGTAAGCAACGGGAGACGTTTCTTTAACAACCAGCCCTTTTTTAACATATCATCCAACCAGGTATTGAGTGCAAATTCTTCTTCCGCCATATGGGGATACAACGGGCAATTGATGTTCACCAATTCCACGGTTGTCTGAAATCTGCAATCATACCTATTATGTTTCAGCAGATGGTCCATTTTTTCCATATTGAAAATTCTGCGATATGGCATTAAATTTTTGGGAAACTCGGCCAGAATGCCTGCAGAAGTGAATAGGGTGGTGATAGAGCTGGTTCCTTGGATTTTCTCGAGGGTGTTGATCAGAGGGAACTCTCCCTCCAAATCGTCATTAGTAAATGATAATGTATTCAATTCCAAATGAATCCTTACATGTTGTTGGCGCCACCATCCCACCCCCAAGATCACCGGAAATACCTGGTTTTACATGGCTGAAAAACAATCACAGAAGTTATATTGGTGAATTGAGAAGTATATCGGTTGGTGAACAACATATGAAGGCTGAAAAGCAGAGGAGGCCACCATTACTGAGGAGCCCACATCCATATCCAGTTTTAGTTGTTGTGTCAACTCTACACTCATGAAGTTCCCCTGCTGCTCCAGTATCCACCAGAACTTCGAAGGAGACATGGTGGGAACCAATACTAATTCTCATGGGTATAAGAAAATAAGCGAATTTTGTTTATTGGGAGATATGACTGACTCATGGGCGATTGAAGAAATGATAGGTGGGTCAGGAACAGGGTCAGAATTCTTAGCTGGAGCGAAAATTGGAAGGACCAGGACTGGCTAATCATTTCCTTCATCTGGGCTAGAACAGAATCATTAAAGGTTATCTCTGGGAACGCTAACTCGGACTCAGGAGTTCTGGCAGGGTTGGAACCCATGTCCGCTACTATTTTAGTGTTGGGCATGTCATCTGTGCCAACATTAGGAAATCCTATCATAAAATTCCCTTTCTGATATGAGGAAACGTAGCGAGGCAAAGCTTTGATAGTAGTTTCAGTGATGCCTATTTGATCTATTGATCCTTGGGTGGTAGACCAAACCACTTGGTGAGGGGAAACAGAATCCAAACTCGCTCTAAAGACTGCCTGAAGCATGTCAATAGATAGTTCTGACGCGGGAGCCAACTCACGAAAGGTAGAGATCAGAGAAGCCAAACTAGGGGCTTCGGCCATGGCAAAGAGCAGTTTAAATAAATGGTCTGATTGGGACAAAAGGGTAATCAAGGCAGCCGATACAACAGCCATCAGGGAGGCAGGGTCTCCTTTTGTGTGGAAGAACGCAAAAGACTTCTCACCCAGTGATGAGCCTCCCCATCCATGGCATCTAACAATGCGAGACCTTGTTGGGCCTGAGATATCGTAGAAGCGTTATTGAGTGCGATTGTTGTGCGCATTTGTACTTCAGTGAGTGCATTCAGAACCTGATTGGCGATTTCTTGGGAAGGGATACTCAATATTTTCCCCAGACTGGAGGAAATAGGAGGAGTTGTGATCTTCACCTCTTGGGTAGCTTGAAGGAGTTTTCCCAAAATAGAGCAGAGCTTCTCCTGAAGCCAGAGAGTGACCAAATAAGCAGCTAACAGCATACAACTGATTGCACGTTCATCTGGTAGAGTATAACCACTGTGGCGCCAAATTCAAAAATCAAGGCGGAAGTGGCTGGAAGTGATGGTTGGTCGATTATGTCATGGAAACGGCAGAAGAAGTTTAGACCAGCCTGCCAGTCAGGATGCGTAAGCATCCAGAAAGCAAGCCAGAATGCCAGAGGCATTGCTGACTTTTCAAATTGATATGGAGCCGGGAAATAGGATACCACAAAATGGTGGCGGAATGTCAGGGTTAGGAGTACTCCAACAGCAAACCACACTGAATAGATTTTGGACCCAGGGGTTCTGATAACAAGGGTGGAAACTACTAGGATAGTTTCTGCGAGATTCTTGGTTGTTAAAACCATTTCATTGAGGGTATAAGAGAGGTGAATTTTCTCTTGTAGTTGGCGAACATAGTGCCATAGTATCCCTGTATATTGCTGCCAAAAGGTCATGAGAACCGGGTTGTAGAGCCAAAAATTTTGGACTTGTTGAGCCCAATTGGCGATAGAGGGAATCATGGTAACCAAGAGAATTGGTAAGGCCCACCCAGAGTGCAGAGCGGTGGACCACCAGGTAGACACCATACTGAATGTGGTTGAAAGGAAGGAGATAAAAATTTGGGGTTTTTCAATAAAATTTTTATTTGGGAAATAAAGTAAGAAAATTGACCAACAATCTTCTCAGTGCCTTGCAACTGATTAAATAGTAGTCGATTGGTAAAGCGTGGTCAAGATCCACAAATTTGGCCTAACTGGCAAATTGGATGGTAGAGGGGGGTTTATTCTTTGGTAACCATCATCACAAAATTCGGTGGTGGGCTGAATCTCTGTTGGTTAGACCTCAAATATCTGCACCAGGGGTTGATTACGTTTCTGATGGTTAGCATGATGGCATTTGGCCCAATGAGTGATGGGAATCCCCCAAGGCCATCCAATATAGGGACGGGACCATTTGGTTGGGAACGGATTTGGGATGGTCAACCTGTCCATGTCAGTCAATTAACCATTCATTCAGTCAATAGAGGCCCATCGGGTGAAATGACTGAATTACTATCAGAGGGTTTCAAACTCTCATCGATGGCACCCAATATTTGTTCTGCTGATTTTTAGTTGAATCAGAACCATCGGGCGATCCAGCTGATGTCTCATTCTTCATACTTTCAAAGCCATTTGAAGTTTGGCCATCAGCCCAATTGCTGCCCAAATTAGATCCAACTGATTTCAGCTCAATAATTAGGGCACAGATTTCACTGATTCCCTGCAACAGTTCTGCTAAGGTGAGTGAGGAAATCGGGGGTGGGATCCAAAGTGCACGAGCTGTCACCCATCACTCATCAACTATGTGGGCGAGATCGCCCTGGGTGATGAGGGGTACCACCATCCTCTTCGGTGTTTTCTTACTTGGGAACAGAAAGATAGCTCAATTGACAGCCAAAGGACACTCCCCAAGACTTACACAGGAGTTGGGATACACAAGAAGTGAATTGCAAAGTCAATAATGTGGAAATCTGCCAATCAGACAGTATTGAGACGATTACATAATTTTGGGTCTCTTGAGGAAATGGGATTACTGGCTGGGGCAGCTGAAAGCATCAACCTACTAGTTTATTGGGAGCAGCTTGCAGATCTGTCAGAAGGGCAGAAAGAGGAGGTGCTCAAATTAATTTGAAAAATATTGGGAAGTGTTCGCTCAGGATGACCACAATTTTGGATGTGCACAAGACATAATTTACAAGGTTGACACCAGGGAATTCTACCAATAAGGATGAGACCAATCCAAAGATCAAAAGCTGCCAAAGTGGCAGTGGAGGATGAGATCAGCAAACTAGTGAAGCATGGGCTTCTAGTTCCGTCATCAATTCCCTGAGCAAGTCCAATTCTGATTGTGAAGAAGAAGGATGGATCAAATCGGGTAGTGATTGACAATAAGAGGCTGAACAAAATTATGCTGAAGAATTTTTTATCCCCTACTGAGGATTGACAATGCGCTGGATCAATTAGGAGAAGTGAAACATTTCTCCACGATGGACCTAATCTTGGGATACTGGCAGATCGACAAGATAGAAGAAGACCAAGAGAAATGTGCAATTATTACCGTGCAGGGGCTATACCAGCTGATGAGGATGCCCCAGGGTCTTTGCAATGCGCCTGCGACGTTCCAGAGGGCCATGGACGTAATATTAAGCGACTTGAAGTTGTCATGCATCCTTGTATATCTGAATGATATTAATGTGTTTAGTAGAACATTTACTGATCACCTGCACCACTTGGAAAAAGTTTTTAAGAGACTGTCCGCAGCTAACCTCAAGGTCAAGCCAAGGAAGGGACATTTCAACAAGAAAGAGTTGGAATACCTGGAATTTGTGATCAACTCAGGTGGATTGCAGCTGCAAACCCAGAAGATAGCAGCTATAGAGAACATGTCTGTGCCAAAAAGTGTCCGAGAGATCCAAGTATTCCTTGGGATGGTCAGATACTACAGAAGATTTATTTGGGACTTTGCCCAAATAGCTGAGCCTTTGTTTCATTTTATTAAAGGATTCAAAAAAGGATTTGTATGTAATGAAGAGGCCCAGGACTCCTTTGATGAGTTACGCCAGTATTTGGTAAATTCGCCAATTCTGAAATATTCAAATTTCAATCAGGAGTTAATCATTCAAACTGATGCTTTGTTGATGGTGATCGGTGCCATACTGAGCCAAAAAGATGAACTTGGGGATGAGCATCCGGTGGCATATGTGAGCCAGATACTCTCAGCAGCTGAGAGGAACTACACCATGACTTATGTGAATGCCTTGCGGTCATTTATTCCTGTAAGCAGTTTCAGGTGTATGTCCACGGAATGCACTTTAAGGTGGTGTCAGACCACTCTTCGCTGCATTGGCTGCACAATTTAAGAGAGCCAGAAAGACGACTGGCCCAATGGGCACTTAAGCTTCAGGCTTACAATTATGAGATAGTTTAACAAGCAGGGGCTTCTCACCAGAACGCGGATGATTTATCGCAGTTGCTAATGGATCAGTTGGTATACCCGCAGGTGGATGAGCTATTCTAGAGAATGGTAGAAGGAAGAATTGAGGATAAGCCTCATAAAATTCAAGGTGCGCTTCAAAAAGTGATGGAAAACACCGAGACTATGGATGGACAAGTATATAAGATGATCAACAGGAAGTGGCTATTATTTTTCAAAGCTGTCAGAAAGAGGAGTTTTAGATCAAGCAGCTCACAAGGTTGTCGGGCATGGAGGCCTGAGAAAAACAACTGACCATATTCGCCAGTATTATTACTGGGAATTGATTAGCTACAATGTTGTGGATAATCTGGCTTGTTGCGTGGAGTGCCAGTTGCATAAACCACACAATAACACAGCTAAATACTGACTGGTCTGACATGGATTTGCCTAGCACACGGTGTCCATTGATGTGATGGGACTGCTGGCGATGAGCGCAGGAGGAGTCAAGTACATCATAGTAGCCATCGACCATCTGATGAGATGGGTCAAGACAAAAGCTCTAACCAGAGTTGACGCTACCAGTACTGCGAGTTTCATCCTGGTCCAAGTAGTATACTGGCATGGGTGTCCGCAAGTCCTATGAGTTACAATGGGACCAACTTCACATCTCATGTGATCCCAAGGCTAAATGAAATAATGAGGATCTGAGGAGCCATGTCAGTACCATACCAGCAGGAGATGAATGGATTAGTAGAACGGGTCAATGGGACGCTGGCCACAACTCTGAGGAAGCTAGTCACAGGGAGAACTTCCGCGTGGGGAATGTACCTGAGTTTGGTGATGTTTGCCTACAACATTAGTCATCATACGGTGATGGGGAAGACGCCATTTGAATTACTATATGGGAGGAAGGCCGCGTTGCTGCCGATTTTATCTTTGGTAGTAGAACCTACGTTGGGGATGAGTACCAAACAGTATCTGAACCAACTGACGAGTATCCTGATCAATATGCAATTGCAAGCATTTGATATGACCTTGAAGAAAAGGATACAAGTGAAATTGATGGAGACAAGAACTGACCGCATTAGAAAAATATTGAATAGGAGAAAGAGTCACCTATTGTGATAAATGTGGTTTCAGACAAAGAAACAAATTGGATGCATTGTGGTCAGGTCTGTTTGAAATAATCGCCAAGACGGTGACCAATGCTTATCCCATCAAGAATCTCTTGGATGGAAGAGTAGTAAATCGAGTCCACACTAAGTATCTAAAGCATTGGATCAAAGAAAAAAAGAGTTCCTGAAGGACTGATGAACCATTAAGTTGGTCATGTCCTGGTGTTTAGGTCAAGACCAAAAAAAGGACCTTTGAACCATAGACAACTGGTAGGTTTAAGTGCCCAGGACCCAGTTTGGGGGAAAAGATGGACCTCTGAACCAAAATAAGGTCAGTTCCCATAGGAAAAAAAAGAAGAATAAAAATCAAATTGATAAAAGATATGAAAAAAAAGCTTTTTAAAAAGCGTAGATATAAAAAGCCAATATATCTTTAATTTTTTAAATTTCTATTGATTGTCCTCAGTGCGGGGATGATTCTGTCTATGTCACCTCTTGGGGGAGGGAGGATGAATTTGTAGTAGAAAGAAACAGCCCTCAAAAATGATATGTGATTGGACACTTATGAGAGTGAGACCTACATGAAACCACATTTTTTGAGCGGATGCCGAGCCCTGAGAAAATGCAACTAGGGGAAGGGAAATTGAAATGTTGGAAGATGCCAATTGCGAAACCCTGGAGCGGGGAGGAAAACAGCAATAGAGAAAGAGGCAAACAGCAAATAACCCTGAGTAATCCTGATTAGGCACTGGTGCCAAAAGATTTGTCTTGAGCGCTTTCTGACGGGCTTCATCAAGGAAACCAGTCATGCGAGCTGGCAGTGAATAAGAAATACTTGATGGTGGTTGTTGAATCATGCCCCCAATTAATGCCATCAATGGAAGTTAGCGATGGGAAGCTCTGGAGAAGAGGTAGTTGTACAGAGAGCAGATTACATCCTGAAGATGATGACTATGAACTTTACGGAAGCTAAAGCTGAATGACCAGTGGAAGCAAGGCGAGGCTGGAAGCTTCATTGACCAACTTCAACGAACATGGCCAGCAAAGCGAAGAGCATAAGCAGCAGTATCCTGATCCAGAAGGTTGTCCAGCTCAGAGGGATTCAGCGACAATGTCAAAGCCTTGGTGACTTGAGCCTGGAGTTCAGCGTAGGGGAGCTCAAAGTGTATTCTGTTCCCGATTAAGAGCTCAGAAACCAGTACAGCGGGTTTGTAGAATTGACTGAGTCAGAAGAGGAATTCAGGGAGCAAGTCTGACCTGGCCAAGAATGAATGATCGAGAGCAACTGGCATGATCCCTGGAGCATCGATGATGATGTTTGGAGCATCAGCAAAAGGAGCCAAATCCAGGAGGGTTTCAAAGTTCAACTCAGGAATCAACTGCAAAGGAAGAGTCAGCCGATAGTTGTTCAAAATTGATGGCCAGCCAGTTTCAGAGGGATTAGTTACAATTCTGGTAATTTGATGGAAGGACTAACCGCTTGCACCAGACTAGGCATATGAGTCCTGGAAGGACCATAGAAGAGGTTCCTACAAGCATCGTCACTCATCTGCTGGAAGAGGCGGAGGTCCAGATCTGACAGAATGTTAAGAAGCTGCTGGTAACAAGATTCTGAATTTGACATATGAGCAGGACTAGAGGGGGGATGTCAGACTTATATAGAAGTTGACATTATGCATTCTATAATCCATTAGGCTCCAATTTTTGGGAAATTAATCTCAAAATCAATGAGATAAGCTTTCTGAGGAAAAAATTAAAAATGATTTACAGCCAAGAGGTTATGAGCAAAATAACGAGGGCAAATAGAGATAAATATTCTTAAACAAGCCATGAAATGAACATCAACAGCAAGAGTCTCCTGTCTAGGACAAGGAGAGAATCAGGAATTCAAGGATGCCGGTTTAAGGATCCTGAATATGACAGAGGGTGATATACCCTAATAGGGGGAAAATTGGATCCTGAGACTAATATTGTCATGAGTAAATCGATCAGCCCAGCATGAAAGAAGGTCATGGGGACCGCGCTCTGAGTATGCAGTAGCAAGAAGGAAGAGGAAGAACTTCATATGCCAAAGGTCATCCTGAGCAGCATTGATTATTAATGAGTGTACTCCGCTTGAACCAAAGAAGTATTTGACCAAGTGTCTGAAGCGGTGTTCTCATGTCCTGGTCCTTTTCTTGCTGGAAATCTAGGCAAAAGGGGGATTTGTTTGGATTTTTGCCCATATTCCTAGCCTGCTAGATTAACTGGTGTTGCTAGGGGAAAAATCCCTAAGGCGAACTAATCAGAAATTGATTGGCCCAATTTTTGGAGAAACTATGTTTTGGGGATTTTGGGATATTTACCTGGTCGTATCCATTGGGGATTGATCCAGATGTATACCTAATATCTCATCAGGTGGAGTGGCCGACAAAATAGGGGCATCTGATAGTGATTAACTATCAGGTGTACCAATTGGGATTGGTTGGGTTTCATTGTCAACTTATTGGGAATGAATAGTGATTTGCAAGGCGAATGATGCAGCCTGAAAATAGCAAATCAATTAGTTAGTGAAGTGACCTTCCATAATGGGTAATAAGTCCCATTACCTAAGCAGGTTGCTAGCCAATTATGATTGGTTCGCTTGGATTGAGAGAAAAACGTTGGTTAATGTTTTCTGACTCTTTCCGTTTGAGGTCTCGAGGATGTCCAATGATGGAATCCTAACCAGGATGGGGAAGACCATCACTGCTGAGACGAGGAAGGGTGATTCAATGGCAATGGCTGCCATTTTATCAGAGAGGTGTCAACTGAGTGTTAGATGGCTGAATCCCCTACTATATAATTCCTTAGGATTCACTATAATAAAAAACATAAAAACATTGAAAACCATCATCTATATTACTAGTAATATTGTTGATTTGGTGTATTGTTAGACTATCAGTATCCATTGTGAAGTTCCATTTCAAGGATTTATTGTGTAAGGCAATAATTGAAAGACTCTCAGAGAAGAAGAGTAGAGATGCAAGCGGGGATCTAGATATGAAAGGGAACCAAAATAGGGATAGCTGCCAACTGTTTGTTGGGCTGAAAGAGACTGTCATCAGGAGACCTTGAAAAAGATTGGGTGGACAGTAATATATGGAATAAATCCCTACGAGTAAGACTTGGAGTATTTAATTGGAAATACTGGCTGAATTGTTGGGCCTAATAATAGTTCAAACTCAACTATGGATAATAGTCTCCATACTATTATTGGACAATACATTCTATATAACGCGAGGTGCACAAGGAAACTGAACCTGTGCAGTAAAAAGGTTACTGGGTTGACAACTGATAATCAACCACTAGAGTAAATTTTTTTAAAATTGCATTCACTCTTTTCACCATTCCGTTTGTTTCTGGATGATAGGGGTCAGATACAACACCGTAGATTCCTATTTGTTTGTTTAGCCTGGGAATCATGAATGAATGAAAAATTGGATTTGTTGTCACTGAGGATAACTTTCGGGCATCTGTGCCAATAGATCACTTGGTCAAGTATAAATTTTTCCATACTCATTGCATCTACTTTGCTGTGGGCTTTCGTTTCAACCCATTGGGTTAGATGGTCTATTGTGACAATTATATACTTCACCCCTCCAGTGCTGACACTCAAGGGTCTTATAACATCTACGAACAACATGTGCCATGCAAAACCAGGGCGTACTAGCTGGTACCCTATGACGCTCTTGTGCAGCTTGTGAAGTTGACATTCCACACAACAGGCTAGGTAATCGGTAACATTGTAGTTAATCAATTTCCAGTGATAATACTGATGAATATGATCCACTGTTTTCTTTAGGCCACCAGGGTTGACAGCCTTATGAGCAGCTCAAATGATTTTTCTCAAGATAATGGTTTAGGACATATTACCCGTTTTTCTTTGATCATTTTGTATATTTTATTGTTCTTGAGTTCGGTATTTCCATGGCCTTTCTAATGCATTCCAAATTTCTTGGGCTTTATCCCCAATATCTCTTTTAAATTATCCGGTGAAACAGTGCATTAGCCTGATGATAGTTTACATGAAATGATGGCACTTTAGACAAACCGTCGCCATTATAATGTACTCAATTTTTATGAAAAAAATCAAAATCATATGCTTGCAGCTTTAAAGCCCATCATGCCAATTGGCACTCTGGTTCCTTCAGATTATTAAGCCATTGCAGGGATGAGTGGTTAGTTATGACTTTAAAGTGCATCCCATGTATATACTTCTAATTGTTTACAGTCATGGCTGACTACCAAACACACTCAATTTATCACGGTATTATTATTTTCCGCTGATGACAGGGTTCTGCTCACATAGGCTACTGGATGCTCATCTCTGTTGTCATTTAATTGACTTAGAATGGATCCAATCGCTGTTAACAATGCATCTGCTTGAATTATAAGTTACCAATTAAAATTTAGGTATTTCAACACTGGGCTACTCATGGGATATTTTCAGAGCTTATCAAACACCTTCTGTGCCTCTTTGTTCCATATAAATCCCTTTTTGGATCCTTGAGTAGGTGGAATAAAGGCTCAGCGATTCCGGTGAAGTATTTAATGAATCAGCAGTAGTAACTGACCATCCCAAATTAGACTTGAATATCCCAATTACTTTTCATGATTGCCATACACTCAATAGTTATATTTTCATAGGTTGCAGTTGTAATCCCATTAGAGTTTATGACAAACTCTAGGTATTTGGGCTCTTTTTGTGAAAAAAATGGCATTTTCTCGGCTTAACTTTTAGATTCACCGTTTCCAACTACTTGAAAACTTCCTCCATATGCTTCAAATGATCTCAGAAAGTACTGCTGAAAGACGTTGATATTGTATAAATATACTAGCATGCAGGATAGTTTCAAGTCACTAAGTATTTCTCCATAGCACGCTGGAAAGTTGCCAGCGCGTTGCTTAAACCTAGGGGCATTCTGGTCAGATGTTATAGTCCTTGCACGGTAATTATCGCACATTTTTCCTGATCTTCTTTTGGAAAATTGATCTGCCAAAAGCCAAAAATTATGTCCATAGCCAAAAATTACTTTGCCTCCCCCAGGCGATCAAGTGTGTCATTGATTCGAGGCAGCGGATAGGAATCTTTATTAGTGATCTTGTTTTGTTGACAATAGTCAATCACAATTTAATTTTCTGTCCTTCTTTTTTACCAAAAGATTGAATTCGCCCATGGGCACAAAGATGGAATAAGTAATCCATGTTCCATTAAATTTTTAATTTCATTGCTGACCTCTGCTTCTACTGCTCTTGACCTTCAAACAGGTCTTACTCTTATTGGTGGATATTCCCCAGTATCAATTTTGTGGAGTGCGTCTTTTGCACATCCCAAGTCATTATTGTTCTGAGCGGATATCTACTGATATTTTTCAAATAATTGAGCACATCATCTTGCTGATTCTTGGTCAAATCGGCTAACTGCTCACAATCCACTAATACGTTGACACTTTTGGAAATTTCCGCTGGTAATCCCATTTCAGAAAATGATCAAATTTATGAAAGGCATAAAGTTCTGCCATCAGGAGCAAGCGTAGAAATGTAATGATAAGATTTTTTTACAATTTTCATCAGCTTCTCTCCCAGATTGACTAAGAGTACTCATTTCTCTTCATGTCCTTGCATTAAAAACCCTGGCGCCACCACAGTTCACTCCTTGATTTTTCCCATGGAGAGATAATTTCCCCATATAGCCGTTCTGGGAGCTCCATCATTAACCCAGTGTTAACTATGATTTGGGCTCCCAACTGAATAGTGTTTATTGCATTTGTCATTAGAGGTATTCCACTATTCTTCATAATTTTCAACACATATCTTTCCATTTTCGTCCAAATATCTATAGTAAATGGGTATAATACTATCACTATAAGTTAAGTTGACAAAATTATTCCTCTTTTTAACGGAATTTCTCCCATCCGCCAATATATTAAAGGCAACGTCTGCCCCAATATCATCATAGTGTCTTTGAAATCATATCTCACCCCATACTTTCTCAAAAACTCCATCCCAATAAGTATATCATAATTTGGATTGGCCAGCACTACGGCGGGAGCTGACACCATCAGCAATCCAAACCAAAGTGGTAGCGCACTGTAGGCTCCACATGAGATGGTAATGTCTGGTCCAGCTGTTCAATACTCTTTTGATGCTCTAGATTGCTGGCAAAATCTTTAAATGTTTCACCAAACTTTTTTTGAAACGATGTTGATTGGCGCTCCACTATCGATTATTGCTCATACTCTTATCCTATTGACTATAATATTGACATAGGTAAACTCTAAGTACTGCAATTAAGTATTTACTGAATGGATAGCGGCCTTATCTTTCAAAATTAAGTGTGTAAATTATTTGAGCAGATAAATCAGGAAAAGACTCCTTGATTATGCTGATATGTAAAGTAACATTCGCCTCATCCAACTTTGTTTTGATTGTTTCTTCAGGGCTCTCACCAGATATGACTATCTCCGTTAATTGTCATGCGCAGGGTCAAGTGACCTCATTAACAAGTTTGAGATCAAATTCCTTCACTTTGGCTCAAGTTATCATGTTAAAATCAAATTTAACCCCCTGATGGAGCAGATCTGGTGAACCATCATCCACAAATATGTCAGAGATATTGATTTTATAATTCATTAAATCAGACATGAAAGGTTTATCAGCATTACTAGAACGTCCCTTCTCTAGACTGCTGGTCCTTTTCTCAAACCTGAACCAGTTTCTTAAATCTGAATGAGTTAATCTGATTTTTCGGCTTTTTTGTCCCAACACTTGGAAATTACATGGACAGAATTCTCACATTGTAAACAGCGGATTGACAATTTGTGCGCTCATCTTGAACTTTGGTTTTACTTCGCATTTCAATTTGACTCTCTGATTCTTAGATGGCTTGGCGAATTTGACAATATTTTGAGACTTCATTTGTAATAATTTAAAAATGTGATTGGGAGCAACAAACGTGGATCCAAGCATCTTCAAATGTCCACCATTTGAGAGTTTATTTTTTGAGTTACTAGCGTTGCCACCATAACCCAATGCAATCTTTGACAGGGCCAAAGTGCTATCTGCATGAATATGCGTGAATCAAAGTCAGTCAACGCATTTGCTCCAGTTAAGATCTGGGATTCTTGGTAAAACTGATTGGCGAAACTATCCAGGGCCTCATCTTTGTGAGATTGTATACCCACGAACTCTTATTTGCAATTTCCATCCAAGTAGAGCTTCCAAAATCCAACATAACTGCTGCTTTTGCTTCTGCATATGACCAGTTGTCCCCTTTGATATGGTAGCACCAGATTCTGGCAATTAGTGCTAAGACAGTTCATTATGGTCACCGTTTTATTTTAGTCCGCATAATTGAACATGGTCATCTCAGATAGGAGGAAAAATTCTGGGGCTTTAACCAATGAAAGGTGGGCAACTTTGATGTATTTTAAAATCCCTGGTTGCTACACTCATAGAAGATTTTTCGCTAGCTACTCAAGTAACTATAGATGTGGCTTTGGGAGTCATTTCAAACACACCAGCAAATGATTTGGGCAATTTTCAGGGCGGAGAGGTCTTCCTGATTGGATTTTTGCATGTCTTTTTGTCAGCCTTATTTTTCTTAAATTGCTACAATCATATTTGTGATTTTCCAATTCCTTACTATGCTTTGTCAATTTCTCCATCTCCTCATAAAATTGCAAGATGCGTTCTTGATCCGCTTCACATTTGGCTTATTGGAAAAAAATTTAATTTTAATGAGTTTGCCCTCATTCTGCTCCATTGGGGCAACTTTTCCACACAGGTCTTTATTCAATATTCTTACTTGTTTAAGCATCTCTTCCGCCTTGATTAAATGCTCCTCTAAGGTAATAAGATTAGCTTGAGATGGCAAGCT
>JAKSZP010010113.1:0-20893 GCA_022478985.1 Massospora cicadina | reverse complement strand
CCATGCCCAAGATCGCCAAATTACACACATGCCAACCAATTGGGCGCAGGGTTGGACCCAAATTCAATCCAACCAATTTCCCACCCCAAAACCTACCCAACCTAAGCCACGTATCACCAAATCAAACCTACTTAACCAAAATTATGGGATTTAATGGATGGAGTGGACGAATCTGGGTAAATTGTCCCACCACTGGACTCCGCTAATTAATTTAGAACCTTATCTTAATTCAGACTTCGATGCCCCATTCCTGCCCAAACAATTTATCCCTAAACCCACTGCTACCCCTTTCCTTAGCAACCATCAACTAGATGAAGCTGCGGCGGATTCACCCGAAAGTTGCATCTCCACAAAGCTGTGGCAGCCTCTGTCGCTGAATTTAAAGAAAGGCTGCATGGCACCAAGTTCACCCCAATTTCCCTGCTGTTTCAGCAGAAGAAATCGCCTGACTCAGAGAATCTGCCATCACCGCTGTCAAGCATGTCACTGAATTGGCAGATTTTCCCCATCCATATGCATCACAAGAGCCAACATTGCAAAATTTGCCCAGCTTCCTGACGCCCACATCCAAGTGGAACACCAATATGCTGAACTCATTGAGGCTTTGATCCAGGCCCAAATTGTTGATCTCAACTCCTATCTATGTCACCTTGACTCTCATTCTGGGGATGCCCAACCCCTTGCTCTCAGCATAGATACGCCTCTTCAATGATGAAACTGAAATCATAGCTGAATGTGATAATCCACCTGATCACCCTCCCCCTCCACCATGGTGGGATAAGCAGCTCACCGCTGTGCCGCCTAGTAGGTTATTTCTTTTTGTCTTTTGTGTGTCTCGCTGCTCGTTTGGGCTGTTGATTCATATTTTTGGTTTGTTTCATTGGAATTTATGTTTTGGTAATGTCCGTCCCCTGGTTGGCATACCACAAAAAAAATTAAAATATTGATTAACAACTACATATAAAACCATGGACATGGGGCGATGTAATCCATAATAAATTAATAATATAGATCAACATTGACATAATGGGAAAAACTATCACTCTTTATTAGCCCACTTTTTTAAATACTATGCTTCTATATTAACACTTATACTCATTATCAGCCTACTTTGGTTCACCTATGTCAATGAGCCTGACACATGCTGTCCCCTTGTGGGGAAGGGGGAGCCACCTCTTAGTGTTTTTCAGCCACTGCCAAAAAGAATCTGGGTGGTTCTACTAGCCATCCCATTTCTTTAGATCGCTTTCTCCAACCTAAAAACCTAGATTCACCTCGCCTGCACTCAGATAGTGCCTCATCGCCCCCTTCTTCTCTCCCAGAGCAACATGCGATTCAGCCTTCAGGTTAAATATAGCAAGTTATTTCCTTATTTAGATAAGGATATTAACAAATTAGCCCAGGTTGTTTTGCATCCTGCTGGCTTCATCAAATTCCATCCATTCAAGGGGTATTTTGACCTTGGCTTCTTGAGTGATGCTGACGCTGCATAACAGCTACCATCCCCTGGTGTTCCAGGGCGTCCCCCTCCCAACTACCCATACCCAGTTGCCCACTGATACTACCCTTATGGTTCAGTTTGCGGGCCTCCCTACACACCCACCCCAAAAATCTTACACAAAGAGCTGTTGGCCAGCTTGTCAGCATATGGTCCATAAACCATTCTGCAATTTGTGGTTCCCAATAGAGCCACCCACCTTGTGGGCCCTTGCGCCTTTGTGATCATATGCCCAATTTCAAGAAGATTGCCCTCTCAATTCCCCCTTGCACAATCATTCTTCTGACTGGACTATCCTTTCTGGGCAAAGTTGATGTCAGGCGCACCATCTGCACCGCCTGTTTTGGACTGGATCATTTGAAATGCCGCTGTCCTTCCATCTCTTAGCGGTGGCATCCATGCCTGACTCCTCTCAGGATGTACCATCACAGACCCAATCACTTTCCTAAACTGAGGCACCTTCCTCTCCCCTCCATCTCCCAAACTGGAAGCTGTAACTGGACTGGCTTCACCAATCAGGAGATTTGTTACCAAGCTTTTTCTCCTAGCCCAACCAATCAGGGGTCATATTGGACCCCAGTTAAATGCAAAACTTCCACCAAGTCACCCCCTCACCTTAATACCAAATGTCCAATTATCTTCAACCAAAATCCGTGGGATTATTTGGAGGAAGTAGTTGATTTGGGTAATCATGTCTCCAAATTGGACATTGCTCCATGCTTAATAGAGTACCTAATGCTTAGTATTTAGCCAAATTTCCCCATCGCCAATATTTTCCTCGCCCTATGCTCCACATTTCCACAGTTACCATCAATTAGTTGAAGAGGTAATTGCCATTCCTCATTGTCACCCATTCTGACAAGCTGTATTTCAATCTATCACTGTATTTGCTCAGGACTGGTTTCTCTTTTTGTTTGCCTTAGGATGACCCTACCCCAAAGATAATCCTACCTCAATCCCTACACCATGGCAAACAATATTGTCATAAAATTTAGCATTGGTTGCAAAGTTTGGACCAAGAACCAACCGCACCACCCAAGATTACACAAAATTAACGAATCTCCTGAGCCCTATTACAGCTTAGAAAATCCTTGCCACATACATTTCTGAAAGAATTAAGATGGAGATCTCATTGCCAGCTTAAATTACCTCCCTGGGCCCCCAATTCCATGACGCTTCCAAGACCCTGCTCTCTTCTTTGTGCCACTACTTGTCCACCCCAGAAGAGCACAACCAGCCTCCTGATCACCCTTTCCCCTCCACCATAGTTGTATAGTAGTTTTCACTTCCAACTTGGTTAGTGTATTTTGCTTTATGTTTTGCATCAATTTGAGGAGATCCATCTATCTTGTTTCATTTTATTAGTTTTGTTTTGCTCTTTTGAGCTTGGTAATTTCCACTTCATGGTCGGCATACTCAAAATTCTAATTGAAACATTGACATAATGGAAATTGATAATACCCTATTACTAGAAATAATTTAAATATATTATTAAGAAAAAAAATTATTTGTTCAGAAAACTGATCAGACTGCATTGCAACAATAATGTTGCAGTCCATATCTTTACCCTTTACTTCCTAAGGAATGACAAGTCTTCCAGTATCTATTTTGGCAGGATGCCTTTGCATTGTTTTGAAAGGTGAACTTCTTTTCTAAATTGGCAGTATAGTTACACTTAAACTTGTGATTAATTTAGTCTACGCTGTTGCATATTGTGCACAATTTGTGGTAAGCATTAGACCATTCAATTGTGTTAAATATTTTCTTGGCTAAACGCCGATGTTGCGCGGAGTTGTTTTTGGGTAAAACAGGGGTTTGGTCATAGCCTTCTATGCTTATTTGCATAGTTAGTGCGTGTTTGCTATACCCTAGATCTTTAGCGCTATGATTTGCTTGAAGGCCTTTACCTAAGCATGTGGCATCATGCTTTAAATTTAGATTCTAATTGATGATTCTTTCCACTTATCACTGCACCACTTTTTTGGTGTACCAAAATCAAGTTTAGGTGTGATGCAAAGTTTTCTGGTATTAAAGCGTGGAGTTGGCCTTGGGCGCGGTATCACATGGTCCATCTAGACCTGTATAATAACACATGTAGCTTTCTAGTTTATTAGAGACCTTGGGTTTTTCAAGACTTTTTTATTTTTTTGTGTCCTTAAGGCTGCCTCCAAAATCAGGACTTCTATAAATCTATGGCCGCGACGTTCACCCATCTCATGAACTAGAGTCTATATTCTTATTAGGTTCAGTAAGCCTCAATGCTCCCTCACTTGAAGGGCCAACTAGAGTTGTGATCTTTTCAAGAGGTATGCAATAAATAGAATATTATTATTGTAGAATAGAGACTAGTCTAAAAAACCTTGATAAATGATAATGAGTAGCATAACAAATTTGATAAAAGAGTTTTGTGCCTGATGGAAAACATCTCCCAGCAAGTAATGTTTCTTATGTTTCTATCTTGGCAGCTGCCCTCTTTATACCCCAAGTAACTTGTCTTCAACCGCTTGTACTAAATTGCATATGCTATTGAAAGATTCCTTAGTATAACGGTGTATTATGATGGGGCATATTAAAGGACTTTGAACAAGTTTTGACCTTCTTTTCCTTAGTGCTTTATGGGGTTTCGCCTTTTTTTGTTTGTTATCAAATATATATATCTGAATTAGTTCAATTAAAGCCTGTGACTGTTTCTTGATTAGCTTTGCTTACAATGTTTTCTATTGTGAAGAATTTCTCCATATTCTTTGCATAAGCCATATGTTACTTCAACTATACTGTCATTTTCAGACACCATTAGTCTCAGAGGAGGCTGACTAATGCATCTAATTCACTCTAATTATTTCTGTACTCTTTTAATTATTGGGCCAATTGAGAAGTTGTATAGTATTAGGACGAGGGGTCACCTTTTCAAGGATAGCTTTCTAGAGTGACTGGCAATTACATGAAAACAGAGCTAATACAGAGAAAGTTGTCTTACAACGATCAGTTAATATCCATCTAACTAGGGGTTATGGGATGCCTTATTTGTGGAATATTATTGTGAGGAAGTCTCGGTATACCCAGTCTTAGGACATTGTTTTATCAAAAATAAAATTATATTGATTGATATTGACATAACATATTAGTGACTTTGTGAACATCATCTCAAATGCTATTTCTGGTGATGATTTACTTCTGTGAATCAGGAAGGTCTGTGACTTAGCCAGCAAGTTATTTGGCCATTATTTTCAATATTTCCATGTCCATGTTAGTTAGGAGATTTGGATCCATTGTAAAGATTGGCGCAGTCCCCTTTTTTGTGCAAGCTTGTAGAAAACGCTTCTGCGCCTTCTGGTTGTAAGGCCCATGGCTCCTGCTAATATAGTACTGGGTCATGCACCCTTTCAGGACTAAAGAGGTTCAAACCCTAGGTCCCTGCCTCTTACACAGGTTTCTGACCTAGGACATACCCTAGACGAGAGATGGGTAACTGCCGCTCCTCCCTGCTTCCCATGATCCCACCCCCACCTACACAAGTCCAACCCCAATGTAATTTCAGAAAATGCAGAGGATCACATGGATAAAATCATACAACAAAGTGAAGATTAGAAAATATAGGAAGCTCTATGAAACTGTCACTACTTACCATTCTCAACAGGTAGATCAATCAAGGGCCACCATGAATGAAAAATCTTGACACAGGGGGCACCCTCAAACAGAAAACTATTCTAATCAGTCAAGTTTGGGCAAAATGTCAAAAATAAAAAGTTTAAAATAATTATCAAACCTTAATTTATGTTTTGGAATTGTCAAAATGAATTTAGACTAAAGAAGCTTATTAATAAAGCTTAATAATAGCGTGGGGATCTCATACAATGTTGTACTATGGAAAATAAGATATAAGCAATAAATTCTGACATTGGTCAATAGGATTTTGGAATTTGAACCTGATAATTGCAGCTTAGTAATCCCATAACACAACATAGAACCCAGCACCCTGATAATGGTAAGGTGTTGGAGTATTTAAGTATCACCTCAAATTTATCTTGAAATTTTTTAGTTTTTATATTTAAATTAAAAAACTAAGATTGTACTTCTATGTATTTTAGCGTTATACAAATCCTACCAGGTAGTTCCACTTGAAGAGAAAATGTTGGTGGGAACACTTGATCAGATCTTCAACTGGAGCAGTTTCCGAGTTTCTAGATACACCCCAACCTCTTTATTACACCATCAGGACACACAAAATCTCTATCACACTTCTCACGAGTAATCCCGTGAAGGTAAGGTGTTGCCTTGTAATCTGGAGCTGCTAGCAGAGGTTCTCAAACACCCGCACCTACATCATATTTTCTCTTGGCTTTCTCTAATCCTAACACTGTATCACTCCTCCTTCAATAAGTCTATTGTGAATAAGAAAGTCATAGGCTTTAATATCACTTTAAAGTTTGCTTAGTATTATTTCTAAGGAATGACATCAGGTCTTGAGGACTTATTAATAGGAAACTTAATCAGAGCCTAGGTGAGTTTATTCTCTGTGATAGGGTCAATAAAATTTCTTGAGTAGTTATTATAGTCTAGGATATCTTGATAAAGTTCTCCTTGTCATTTCCTTCATATTGGTCTGACTTAATAGCTCAGAGTAGAATTTATGCATTACGGAGGATAATTTATATTATTCACTGGTGGTTTATAAATAATCTATCTGCAGTATTATGAGACCTGATAATTTAGACATCAATTTATAGATTACTAAAAGAACTTATATAAATAGTATCTTTCACTTACCATCTAGCCACGCTTTAAGCAATTTCAGGTGCATGTTGAGTATTTTTGTTTATGATGACCAATGTATACTATTTTAATCCTTAGACCAACGCAAACTGTAGTTAGTGCGCGTCAGGTTGTGCTCTAGGTGGGCTATAATAATTTGCTTTGGTTAAGTTAGCCATTATTCATGTGCATCAAGATGATTAATGAGCTAGGGCTGAAATTATACCCCAGTATAACATCTACTATTGCCACAATAAGGTATCAGGGTCAGTATTATCTAGTATGTCTGCTTATGCTCTGAATATATCCTCACTTTAGACCAGAATTATACTCTTCCAAAGCAGCCTTACCTATTTGGTGTTGTTTGGCCAGATCATATTATGATTAATGACTAATTTTGACCAGCTTATAGTATGAAGGGTTTATTTTATTCGTTAAGAATATAGTACCGTGTGACAATAAGGTAATTGGGATAATTATCAAATTAGCCTGAATCACACTAATTAGTTAAAGTTTATGATACAAGGTCAAATCATATTAGAAAGTAGGGTTGTAATATCAGTTTAATTTTATTGTAATCCTAGGAGGGTTAGTTCTCACCAATACTTTTTGCACAATATTTCAACTTTATTAACAGTTGCAAGAGTGTCAAAATTCTCAACTGTTATTAAGGGTTGGGGGAAGAAAGTCAACAGTTTAAATTATATAATAAGTTTGTTATTAGAAAGATCTTAGATTTTTATAGTAATTTTATAAGTCAAATAGGGGATAAAAGCGCTCCCATGTTAAAATATTACCACTTAGTATTTAAAATACTTGATCTCTGATCTCTCAATTTTCTCACTTTTGGTCAAATCATAGTTTGAAATTTAGTAAAAACAGCTTCACTCGTCGTTGCCCTATTCAAGTTTCTTATGTTGATGAATTTGACGCCTGCTGCCCCCACGTGGGGCAGTGTTGCGCCACCTCCTAATGTTTTTTGGCCATTGCCAAAACATTCTCCTGTTGGATCGGCTAGCCCTCCAAACTCTTCAGCACGCTATTTCCACCTAAGGACTTAGCCTTACATCTCGCCTGAACCCAGGCGGTGCCATGCTGCCCCCATGTGCTCCCATGGAGCAATATGTGATTCAGCCTTTAGGTTAAATATGGCAAGTTGTTCCCCTATTCAGATTAAGCAATTATTGATTTAGCCCAGGCTGTTATGCAGCCTGCAGGCTTTATTGACTTCTGCTCTTTAAGGGGTATTTTTATCTTGGCTTCTCAAGTGAAGCTGATGCTGCAGTAGCAGCTACCATCTCCCTGGTGTTCCAGGTCACCCCCCTCCCAACTACTTGTACCCGGTTGCCCACTGATACCACTCTTGTAGTTCAGTTTTCAGGACTCCCTACTAACCTACCACCCAAAATTCTATTGAATGAAATTATTGCTGGATTATCAGAATATGGTTTTAATCCCATGATACAATTCGTGGTTCCCAATGGAGCCACTTGCCTTGTAGGCCCCCGCGCCTTTGCAACTATACGCCCAGCATCAACAGAAAAAGCACTCTCAATCCCCCTCACACCATTATCCCCTCTGCCCCAGACCATCCTTTTTGTGCGCAAGTGGATGGAGGGCGCACCATTCGCCCTACCTGTTTTGGACTGGACCATTCAAAACGGCGCTGCCCCTCCAGATCATGAGCCATGGCATTCACACCTGACTCTATGCATGATGACCCCATAGACAATCCAATAACATTTTTTGAATGGGGCACTATCCTTCCCCTCTCCCACCAAAGTGGTAGCCACAGCAACCACTGAATCAACAAACCAAAAGTTACCTCAACGAACCTCTTCTCCTGAACCCACAAATCAGGAGTCAGAATGGACTAAAGTAAGTTCTAAACCAACCTCCCAGCCAAACGCAACAGATAACCCATATGCAAACAACCCAATCAAATTCAACCAAAATCCATGGGATTATTTGGTTGAGGTTGATTAATCAGACGAGCTTATCACTGAATACGAATGGGCTGGGACCCCTCCATTAAAAATGTACCTCAATTCTGATCATGCAGCCTAATTCCCAAAGCGCCATTATGCGCCTCACCCTGATGCCACCCCATTCAAAAGTGACCACCAACTAGCTGAAGAGGCAGTTGCCTCCCCCAAATGTCACCCAACTCGTAAAGCCATTGCAAAATCAGTTGCAGTACTGGCTATGGGCCTGCCACCTCCTATCCTACCTAGTAAGATGCTTCTAAAACAGCAAAAAGACCATCTCCAATACTATCAGGTGGCAAATTCAGTAGTTAAAAAAGTTGCGGCGGTCGCAAAGTTTGGCCCAAAAACCCACATTACCCACAACAACCTTGAAACCATCGCCACCTTACCTAAAGTACGCCTTGAGGCGGAAAAAGCACTTACAGACTATAAACCCACCCTCTTCATCGCACACATTGAGTTGCAAGCACCCATTTGTTATCTTGACCCCAGTTCAATGATGCGCCCACACCATTGCTATCCGCTTTGTGCCACTACATGTCCACAAAAGATGAGGAAAAAGAGCCTCCCAATCACCCTTCACCACCCCATGGATGGATAGCGGTTTCTACTACCAACTTGGTTGGTGTGTTTTGTTTGAATTTCATGTCAGTTTTAGTGAATCCATCTGACTCATTTTGACTTTATTTTAATTTATTTTATTGTGGGATTTTAGCTCTTTTGTGCATTGGTAATGTCCGTCCCCTAGTCATCTTGCCTAGGTTGAATAAAAATATTTAAACTACTTGAGGGCTGAAAGTGAGATACCTGAGAACTCAGGTTAGGCGCGGAGTGGCTCATTTTAGGTAAATGAAAATTTAGCCTATCAAAGCTTTCAAAAATCTCTTCTCCTCTTCTTGACTCCAGTTCAGGCTAGTGATTAACAGCAGGTATGACAATGTTCATGCGGTAAGGATCTAATATAATTGATATAATCAGACATCTGTAAAATATTTTCACCCTCAGGACCCCCATCATGTCTATAAAAGGGGCTAGGTTTCCCTTAAGTGGCGGCACTAAAATTAAAAGCAGTGCAAGGGCGAACTTTGGAGCCAGTTTTGGCTATTCTGTTGGGGGTTTGGCATATTCATCACACCTAATTTCAAGCTATTCAGCTGGGGGTTGGGAGTAATAGTTTAACTCTGAGCTAACTGATTCTCGCAAATATTGGGCGAGGAATTTTGCTTAATTTTTACCTTATTTACCACATTAACACTCTTCTCACATAATTGAACATGTAATTGTCTGACATTACACCCTTCAAGAGAGTTAGGAAAGATTAGGGGCTCAAGAAACGTTTATGGACTCAGATAATAGTAACTTTAGTAGCAAGGTACTTGATAGAATATTCATCACTTCTCTTATAGGTGATGACAAAAGGTCCTTCCCAGATGGAGCCAAGCTTCTTCCTTTTATATGTAATACGGTTAAGGTAGTATAATGCCAAGTCAGAGATTTAAAAGGTGGTCAAAGGCGGTCTAAGCTCATTAGCTGCCTGGCCCTCTTTAGTGACCGTTTTAGCTAGGTTAGTCATAGCTTCAGATTGTAACTGAATGATGTGTTAGGCCAACCTCCTCATGGCCTTGTCAGGATTTTCCATCTTACCAGAAAAGACATCTTTAACTAAGAGACAGGGTATCCCAGGTTCAGGCCATATAGAACATGGAAGGGAGACATTGTGAGTGTCCGGTGATAACTAATGCAATAGGCCATAAAAGCACTAGGCAGAAACTGATCCCAATGTAGAGGGTCAGAAGTGGCCATTTTTTGCAGTATGATTGCCAAGGTTCCATTTTCTCTTTTGATATTAACATTAGTGGAAGGGTTATAAGGTATGAAAAGAGCTGTTGTGCCCCCATAGTTGTAGCTAGAAATTTGACCAAACTAGAGTGAAGTTTTTCCCATTGTTGCAGAGAAGGACATAAGGACATCCATGGCGAGTGAAAATATTCTGATGAAGGAAAGTGGCGGTAGCTTTAGAAGTTTAAGAGGGAATGACCACAGCTTCGACCCATTTTGTAAAAAGATAAATGCCTACTAAAATATATTGATTCCCACCAGTAGTCAGGGAAAGAGAGACGACCACATCTATGATTATCATGTGGAAAGGCTGTTGGGGCGTAATAGTTAGTATTGATACCTTATATTGAATCTGGATTGCTTTTTGCAAGTCAAACAAGCATCCAAGTCTTTGATTATGGTCTACATGACTCCATCCCAGTAGTATCGTTCTTTAACCTATTCAAAGGTTTTTCTTACTACACTATGCCCTAGGATAGAATGAGACTCCAGGATTTAGGTAAACACTTTGAATGTCTGAGATAGGGCAACTAGTTGGCCCCTACTTTTTTGTATAACTTTCCGCTTTCCACCTGGGTGTTACAGTAGTGTCAAGCTAGCATCTTCTGTAAAGGTTCATCTCATCAGTCCAAGCATTTAGGGTCAATAAGAAGTCATGCAACCTCTCAGCTTCACTATTGTCTAAGTGTAGGACTGGCAGCTTAGTTAACCCATCAACATTCATGTGATGAGTTCCAGCTCGATGATCAGTTGTTATATTATAATGCTGTAGCTTCAAGGCCCAACGAGCCAACCGTCCAGTGGGATCCTTTATATTCTGTAATAACTTCAAAGAGGCGTGGTCAGCAGCCACTTTGAAGGAAGTTCACATATAGGAAAGGGCGGTAGTACTTTAAAGCGAGAAAGACAACAAGGCACTCCTTCTCAGTGACGCTATAGTTATATTCATATTTTGAGAGCATATTGCTGAAGTAGGAAACGGGATATTCTAACCATACTCATCCAATTGAGCCAAGGTGTCTTCAATGGCGTAGTAAGAGGCATCAGTAAACAACATGAAGGGTTTACCATAGTCTGGATGGCGGATGTTAGGCCTTTATTGCAACAACTTTTTCAGTGTCTCAAACGCGGCCTTTTGTTCAGTGCCCCCAATGGAAAGGAGTGCTTTGGCCAAAAGGCGTACAAGTGGCTCACTGAGCTGGGAGAATTTGGGGATGAATTGATGGTAATACCACATCATGCCCAGAAACAACTGTTATCATGAAGGGTTTTAGGCGTGAGCATTTTGGATAACTTCAGCCTTATTTTTAAAGAGTTTGAATCCCATCTTGGGAGATAGCGTCCAAGAAAATCCAGCTTATTCTAAAAAAAAGTAAATTTTTAAGGGCTTCAGCTTTGTGTTAGATTCCTGCAAGCGTTGAAAACTTCTTTTAGGAGCGTGAAGTGCTCGCTGGATGTTTTGAAGAAGAGTTTATATTGTAAAAATAAACAATTAGACAACTCAGCTTAAGATCCTACAAATTGTGATTCATGGCGCGATAAAAATTGCAGTCGCATTGAACAACCCCTGGGTAGCTGAGTGGTTTGATGTAAGCCCTTGCTACTGATAAGGGCACATTTCTTCTGGTCCTGGGTAGACAGATTCATTTGCTAGTATCCACTAGCCAAGTCCAAAGCGGAGAAAACCTTTAATCCAGAGATTTGGGCCAGAGCGTCGTCAATTTGGGGGATAGGGTAATTATTTTTGTGAGGCTACTCAATTTGCAGTAGTCCATAACTACCCAATGACCTCCATTCTTCTTCTTTATAAGCAATAGAGGAGACAACCAAGGGCTTTAAGAAGGCACCAACAACCCCACATCCAGTAACTGTTTGATCTCCATTCGCATTTAGAGCTCCTCAACTTATGATTTCCTATAGGGTTTGGATTGGAAGGGTGGGCATCACCAACATCAATGGTGGGCTCCAATCCTTCAGTGCCATAATCAGTATAAGATTTGGGGAAGATGCAGCTATAGGACTCTAGTAATGTGTGGACCTTTTCAAGCTCAGCGTGTATTAGATCATCGGAAATTTGAATGTTAGGCAGAATGCATAACAACTGATCAGCAGGTAAGCCCATATCCAACATGACCCATTACAATGGACTTGTCAAATGTCCTCAATTGGAATCAGCAGGCCTTTTCCAATCTCCTGATGCTTCTTTACGACATTTCCTTATTGTTAAGATTCCCCAGCAGGAGATTGATGGGTTGCTGGTAGGCTGGGTCTAGGATGCCAGGCAACACTAGATGTTCTAAAGGGCTTATCCCATCAAGGCTTGTTAAATGCAGAAGGCAGTTGTGGGGGATTTGCAAGGTAAGCTTGGTATATCACCTTTTGTTCACCACCTTTGATTAATACCTCCTCTGACGCATACAACGGAATGCCCTCTGTAGCATCCACGAAATCAGGAAACTTTTTGTGTTTTGGCCAGATGTGGTATAAAGTAGAGAGGTCGGAGGAAGGGTACTAAACTAAGCATGAGTATTCTTTCTTTTTGGGTTCATCATTGGTAAAGATTAAGTGAGCTTCATAGTTGAATAGGGAGAGAAATTACTGTTTCATGTTGATTATTTCGTCATACTCAATCATGAATTGAGTGCCAATGAGTAGGTCATATGCGTTATTGTTTAAGGCCACAGTGGGAGCGTAAAGGATGAGTTTTTCAATTCTTTTGTCTAGGGAAGAGTAGGCTCTGATAGCCCTAGTGTTGTTAGGACCCACAGTTCCAAACTCTTAAGAGTATCCCAGGTCAGGCGCCAGCTAAAACTTATGGATATGCTTTAAATAAACCACATTGAATTGTGCACCAATGTCAAGGATGGCTAGAACACGCACCTTGTTGATGACAACCCCTACCTTGGTTATAGTTCCACCAAAAGTAGGGGGAGAGCTAGAACTTCCTTCAGACGGAAAGTGGAGGCAAGTTGTTGAGTGGTCTTGGAGTATCTATAATTAATAGATTGTAGTTTCTGAACATGCTGCAAAGATTGGATCAGGGTGGCAATGATCTGGTTAGCATCACTGGAGGTATCAATAACTTCTGAACGCCTCAACAGTTGCCAGAGATAGGCCTCTCAGGGTATTATATCCTTATCTACTCATTCAGGGCCCAGCCTATCCAGTATCCTCACTTCCACTGGGGCTCCTAGGACATTTTACCCAACATATTCACAACTGTAAGTCCTGGGGAACGTCCCCTGGCTGTTGATCAGGCCATCTTCCCATTCCCGTTTAAAAAGATACTGAAGAGGATGGCGGTACCTCTTGTTACTCAGGGCAATCTCACTCATGAAGTAGACAAGCAATGAATAACAGCTCTTCCACTTCGGATCCCGCCCCCAGTACCCACACTCACCTCAGCAGAGCTGTTATGGGGAATTAGCAAAATCTGTGTCAAAATTGTAGAATTGAAGTTTGCTGGATCTAATTCAAGTGTCAATCTGGCCAATTCCCAAATCTCAAATGGCTGTAAAGGCATGAAGACTGAGGTATCGTCCAGAACGCCTGACGGTTCCAATTTGACCAATATGGCAATTGAACAAAGCACCCTCCTACCAAAGTCATCAAGGATCATCCTTGACAATCAGGCTATAGCATTGGGCACCACCGACAAGGGTTTGAAGCCCCTGGTTGGTAATTTGGGCATTGCAGCTGATGTGATGCCATTGACCGAATGAATGGTCCAGCAACTGAGTGTGGGCAGGTTGGATGTCCCAAACCCGTTCCCAAACAAATGGACCCGCCCCTATGTGGGGTGGCCTTGGGGGATTCCTGTCGCTTGTCAGGCCAAACGCCATTGTACCAACCATTGGAAATATAGCTGAACCTTGGTTCAGATGGTAGAGGTCAAACTGACAGCGACTCAACCCACCACCAAATTTTGCAATGTCAGTTCTCAAGGAACAAACCCGCCCATTCCCAAACAATTCGCCAGTTAGGTCGAAATTGTGGGACCCAATCCCAGCTTGTCACTACCCCAATCGACCACTATTTAATAAGTTGCATAGCACTGAGAAAATTGTTGGTCGATTTCCTTACTTTTCCTTCAAGTAAAATTTGCCAAAAAACCAAAAAAATTTATTAAATCTTCTGACTGCATCCCTGATGGCGTTTCCCTGGTGGCCCATCGTTCCATATACCAGATGGGCTCTACCAGTACTCTTGGTCACTATGGCCCCCTCCGTCATCAATTGGGTTCAGCGAGTCCAATATTTTTGGCTCTACAACCCCATTATCACTAATTTTTGGCAGCAATACATGGGAATTTTGTGGCCATATGTCTACCAATTGCAAGAGAGAATCCATCTCCTTGCCAACCCAGTTGAAATGGCCCCATACGCTGAGGACCTCATTGAGACTATCTCAGTGATCCCACCCCCTGCAGCAAGACCTCCTGGGTCAGGAGTGGGTTCAGTGTGTTTTGTCATCGGGATCATACTTACCATTGTGCTGCACCATCAATTCATCATCTCCCAATGCCCAGCTCCATATCAAGTCGTTTGGTCAGCAATGCCTCTGGCATTCTGGCTTGCTTTTTGGGTGCTTACGCATCCCAACTGGCAGGCCAGTCTAAACTTCTTCTGACATTTCCATGACAAAAACCCCCTTCAGATTCAATGTCAGAGGGGTTAATTTATGCACATCAGAGAGTCATTAGGAGGGGGAGAGAAACAGGTCTAATCCTCCTCACAGGGGAGGGCCTTTTTGCGCTAAATTACCACTTTTGGCTTCTGTAGGGAGCGTCTTTGCTTCACTGACATCTGTTGACACCTGAGGAGAAATTCTCAGTAGGCGCGTGGCTGGAGAGGAGGCTGTGGATGTTATGGATAGCGGATTGAAGTAATGTGAAGGTGGAGCCGCAGTGATAAACAACTTAGGAGAGAGCGCAGGATGAGGCAAGAGCTCAACTGATTTCACAGGGGCGATGGGGGGTGCAGGTGATAGAAGAGGGTCTGACCTTGCCACCCCTGGTGCACTCTGGCCAACCTCTTTTGGCAGAGCGCAGTCTAGTTTGGATCGCCCCACAGGAGCAGGCTAAAAAATAGTAACCAGCACAGGAGGGGCCAGGTGATTCATCATGAGGGTTTCACAGAGCACTGTTTGAGCGCTTTAAGACGAGATGAATCGCTTATTAGCTGCTTTTCTGAAGCAGCTATCCTTGGTTCTGATGCAGCGAGGAGGCTAGGAGGGGTTTACTTCCCTCAAAAACCTCCATTTTTGGTAGTATTTTGTGGTGTACAAACCCTGTAGTGAGAATTACTTGTTGGAATCCTGGCATAGTTAGTCTCACCAATGCTTTTGCGCAATATTTTAACAATATCAATAGTTGTTAGAGTGAGAAACTCTCAACTGTTATTAGGGGTTATGGTAAGAAAGCTACCCACAGATTAAATTTAGATATAATAAGTTTGTTAATAGGAAGATCTTAAATTTTATAGTAATTTTTTAAGTCAAATTGGGGATAAAAGCGCTCCTCTATTTAAGTATTGCCACTTAGTATTTAAACTACTTGAGGGCTAATAGTAAGATACCTGCGAACTTAGGTTAGGTGTGGAGTGGCTCGTTTTAGGTAAATGAAGGTTATCCTATCAGAGCTTTCAAAAATCCTTAATTCTCTTCTTGACTCCAGTTCAGGCGAGTGATTAGAAGCAGGTATGACATGTCCATGAGGTAAGGATCTAACATAATTGATACAATTAGACATCTGTAAAATATTTTCACCCTCAGGACTTCCATCATGTCTATAAAAGGGGCTGGGTTTCCCTTAAGTGGTGGCACTAAATTTTAAGCAGTGCAAGGGCGAACTCAAGGGCCAGTTTGGCTATTCTGCTGGGGTTTGGGAGTTTCATTACATGTAATTTCACGCTATTCAGATGGGGGTTGATTAGTGTTACTCTGAGCTAACTGATTCCCCCAAATTGTGGGCGAGGATTTTGCTTAGATATTAGCTTTTTCACCTCCATAACGCTTTTTCTCATTTAAGCGAACATGTAATTCTTTGACAAGTATATAACAGGCTAAAAAAGGTATGATTAATCCAGTTTCTCCAATATATATGGCTGTTGGGTTAAGGATAATTTGTCATCTTTAATTAAAAACTGGTTTTCTATAATCATAAAATATAAAACTAATTTATCTAAAAGGGTAACCTTTTACATTTTTTTAAATTTTGTTTAGCTAAGAATTACTGATTTTTGACACATTTTAGATCAATTAAAAACATATTATGGGCAATGTGATATAGTAAAATTTTGTTTATCTGAATAAGGAGGACCATGGGACCAACGCTACTGATAAGAAATAGTAAAATAAAAAGAGAAACTTTCTATAATGATCACATTAGTTACAAAGATTCAATTCTAACAGAAAATTTCTTAATCACTTAGGAGAGATGGGCGATAATAACAAAACAAATCTTAATTGGCGAAAGTTGTATCAGGCAATGCGCAGAACGATGCGTCAAAGGGCAAGAAACGTTCTGGGGTGATTAGGAACCAACGCTACTAAAAAACCATAGACTTAGACACCGTCTAGGTTTGTGGAATTAACTACCAAACAAAACCTATACTTAATCCAATACTCCCAACCCCTATCACAGGTAGAGCACAAGCTCTGAATCTTCCTAGGGATTAATTCTTCAACTCTGTGGGAAAAAGTGGGCGAGGCACAGGCCTCCCTTTTCCCCCACGTGGTGTATATTACCACCCATGCAATCCACCACAGCTGGATTGACATGGGCTCAAAAACCAAAGAAGATGCAGATGCCGCTGCAAAAGTTTGTGCCAAAATTGCACTTACCAAATGCAAATGAATTGTGCACACCGCATGCACCAGATGGAAAAAGCAAAAAAATTGTCTCTTTTGACTCACTTCCAACCAACCTCCCCGCAAAGTAATCAAGGAGGAGCTCTGAGCTGGACTTGCTAGCTATGGAGAGATCAAAAAATTTGAACTACAACGGTTTCATCTGATGTCAAACCTGTGCACAGGTAAGGCAATAGTCATGATCAACCTGCTCCCCAAGGTATCCAAGGACCTCACAAAGATCCCACACGCAGCGGTGCTTTAACTCCCAGATGGGGGCGTGTCAAAGGTAATTTGTGTCACACTGGAAAGCGCACCGTCAATCTGTAATCACTGCAGCGCATTGGGGCATAAGGTGCGCGCATGCCCCATAAAGGAGGGCATAATGGACCCAGATTTCTACAACAACACCATGGATGAGATAGCAAAAACTTCACAAAAATATTGACACAAACCATGCCTTCCTCTGGGGAGAGGATGGGCAATACATTCTCATAGACCCAGTCTCAACCAAAGTTCACAAAATGGCACATAAGGCCCACAAACAGGCAGCAGCCATGGCTGCATCACTTGTGACCTCCTCCACCACCCCCGGGTAAAGTCAGGAGGCATAGAGGAAATTAACTGAGCCAACCAATCAGATCAAAATACCCAAGATAAAATTTTTCAACAATTTGACTAAATCACCGTGTGGTATCAATCAAGCGAATTTAGCTGGACAATTCAGATCCACCATTGGAGAAAATGCGGGACACAAATCTACAAATTCAAACCCTACAACCATAGAAAGCAACCAGCACTAAACTGGGCCACCTTGAGTTATGAGCGGAAGAGAATGACTCAAACCCACTAAATGGCAAGACCCACATAAAATTAACAAAAGGTAAGGGATTGAACAACTGCAAAGGTGGGACAGGCCCAATCACATGGAGCATGTACCAGAAAAGTTGCGATGGGATAGGGCCAGACAGCCCTCCCAATTGCTCCTGAGGCGCCGCAGGCACCTCAGTGCCAATAGGGATGTTAAACATTGCAGGATCCAGGGCTCAATGTCCCAAGCCAAAAAGCTGGACTTCCTGCGGAAACTCCCTATAGATATCTTGGCCATCCAAGAAACACACTGTCTAAAGGGGGAAGAGTGATCCTGGTCATTCAGGGTCACACCATCCTAATTGGTATGGACGTCTCACTGTGGGGTTGTCATCCATAATCAAAAAATTAAAAACTACTAACTCATTTTCATATCTACATGGCTGCATCCTGGTAGCAACGATCATATGCTAGGATGACACAATTTTAATTGCATGCTCTATGCACCATGCACCGCAGCTGAGAGGAAACAATTCCTCAAGACCATCCCAACACTCTCCCTCCTACCAGGCACCATTATACTGGGAGACTTCAACTTCTAGGCCAACCCTGACATGGACTGATGGCCTAACCCCAGGGGATACTCCCAGGGCACATCAAATTATGGGCAATGAAGGCATCCTTTGGCTTATATGATACCCTCCCCCGGGTCACCACTCCTTTACCACATGACTCACCCCAACATATGCGAGGGAACGCTCATTTCAATTAGCCACATTGACTTCATCCTCACCCCAAAACCCACCGCTTGAACATTTCCAACTTCTCAACCAAAAAAGATAAACTTCTCCGACCACCAACTCATTTTGGTGCAGCTTTTTCAAGCCTGCACTCCTGCACAGGCGTCAAACTGGAGGATGTTGCACCTGGAGAATATATAATTGGCTGAAATATCTGATTGGGTCAAAAACAAGGCCACAAATCCCAAATGCATGACTCCATTAGTATTAGACCCCATCACAACCTGGGCAAATTTCAAAGTTGAATTAATAAAAAAAAACTCGCCATCTTGCCTCACGTAAAGACACCGCCAACACAGCCACAATCAGGTGCATCTTGGCAGAACTAGACCACCTTGAGCTCAACACCTCAAAGTCTGGCTACAGCCCCAACTGGGGGCATAAATGGGCGAAGTAATCCGCCCACCTAAAAGCCCTCATCTTTGAACACCAACACAGAATCAAAGTTTTGAGAAAAGGTAAATTCATAAAAGAAGGTGAAACCTGCTCAACATACTTATTCCACGAGTTTCACTCCCATGGCAACCAGCCTGCATGCATTCAGGTCCTCAAAGGTAACAGCACCATGGCAACTGACCCAATTGAGGCCAAGATGGAAGTGCACCGCTACTATATCAAAACTTTAATGTGATACTCCAACTGACCCCCAAAAAATTAAAAATTTATATACACTTCCAGAATACAAAACATACCGCCAGACTATAAACTCCAAAATCTAATCACACAGGAGGAACTCTGGGACACAGTCCACGGTGCACCACATAGGAAATGCCCAGGGCCTTATGGGATACCCTACGAATTCTACAAAAAATACTTCAAGCAAATCGCCCCCTCCTCTTGACATCAATGAACCAGTGCCTGCTGGAGAACGCCTCCTACCTGGTGGACAGGACTCCTATGTCATACCCCTGTTTAAGGAGGGCGACAAACTGGACCTGGCCAACTGGCGTCCAATTGCACTCTCTAACACTGATACAAAACTACTTGCAAAAAAGTTTAGCCACCAGATTGGGCACAATGCCTATAAAGTCCTTTCACCCAATCAGTTTGGTTTCATACTAAGGCGTCCAATCTGGACCAATATACACTCCATCGCCAACATATGCCAATCCAAAGCAACTGGATCCCTAGTATTCTTAGACCAGTAGAAGGCATATGACCGCGTTAGTTGGCCATACCTGAAGGAGTGCCTAAGAGCCTTCAAACTCCCACCCAGATTCATAAACTAAGCAATGCTCCTTACAGAATCCACATCCATGGCTGTCTGCGGCACTGGCTTTCTGAACAATAAAATCACACCACGAAGAGGGCTCAAACAAGGGGACCACCTTATCCCACTGCTGTATAATTTCAATATTGATCTGCTTCTTTGCGTCGCTGACTCACGCCTCATGGGCATCACTGCACAAGGCCAACCAAAAGTCAAGATACTACTCTTTGTGGATGACTGCGTGGCAGGTATAGCTAACAACAATGATGCCCGACAGCTAAAACGCAACCTTAAGATGTATTCCATTGTGAGCAACGCATTGCTCAATAAAAAGAAACCGGAAATATTTTCTTAGGCAAGTACACTAACAACTGGACCACACCATCCAAACCCCACAGTCCCCCATGAAGAAACAACCCAATCATCCTACTCTTGCATCACCCCCAACCAACCCTGTTCTCCACCTTGGGATATGGCTGGAAACAGGGAGTATGCCAGTGAGAAAATTGAGAACAACCTACTACAGCGGATGTCCAACCGCGTCTCCTCCCAAAGGAAGATCCCTCAGAATTAATAGGGAAATAACAGTTGCCAACTCACTCATCCTTTTGATGCTGTGGTTCCCCACCCATGCAATCTCCTTTTCACCTACATTCATATCCTCAGTCCGCGCACTTATCCAGAAATGGCTGTGGCCTGGGTCCCAGCTACCTGTACAAGTGGAAACACTCTAAGGCCCATGCTCCAGCGGTGGAATGGGCCTAATAGATTTTGAAGACCACGCCAACTTCATATTGGGCACCTGGATAGAGGAAGTCCTAGCCCCAGACCTCTCACAACAACACTTGTCTAAGCGGTGAGGGCCAACTTTGCACAGGCGCTAAAACTACCCAACCAACACAACCCGTCCAGCCTGCTCACATACCTTTCAAACCGCCCCAATGCAGCGGGCCCACATGGTCCCCCCTCACTTCAAACGCCTCATCCGCTCATTTGGCACATAGGACGGACTATCACTAACACAGGCACTAGTCAGGGAAGGGGAAGGCCCAGAGCTTGCTTTACGCTAAGGAAACCAGACAACCACCCCTAGAGGGACACATACAACGGGACCCCGCTCATTGCAAGAATTAACTACCTGGATTTA
>JAKSZP010010112.1:0-20929 GCA_022478985.1 Massospora cicadina | reverse complement strand
GCTTAAAGTAAAGACTGTTAAACTTCTTGTGTAAAGCACTATCAAGCCTATAAAATTGCAATCCTACCATGCTGGTGCTCACTACAGGGGTCGGCCAATGATTAATGATACATGCATCTAATTGATCATATCCTGGAAGAAAATCTGATTGATAGTTTAACACATTGAATGCTTAACAGAAACAGCAAATTAGATGACTGAATGGGAAGTCCACCCATCGTCACATTTAAAGAAGCTCAAAAATATAATAGAGATGCCTGAATATCAACGTTTAACCTGAATTTCCAATGAAGAAATGAAGACTTACTTCAATAGTTTATTAACCCAGGAGAAAGAACTAGCCGCAAAAGGGCATCCATTGTGGACAGGACTCTAATGAGCCTATATGAATCAAATGTTCTCCCAGAGACATATGATTCAAGTGCAAAAATCTCAAGATATATCATGCAAATTGTACACCAAGCGCTTTACCATATCGTGCACCTATCAGAACACCATAACAAGAAACTCCATTATCATATTAATACCCAAGGCCTTTATGGTTGGCCTATGAACAGGTATAAAATCTAGCATCCTAAAGTATAGGGGTATCCGCCGACTGACTAAAGTGAACTGTTCCTATATCATTCAACACTAAAACTAAATGAAGACGATTAATTATGACGTTATCAATTATGTGGATAAGGCTATGGAGCTTTTCAGAAAGGATAATATAGAGTCAAAAATACATTAAAATATTAATTGACACTTTAGCCCAAGTGCTCTGAAGATAAGATGACAAAGCTCTTGGCAAAATGGCGGCCTAAGCTTCTACTTGACGTCCTAATGAGGAAGAACAGATTAAGCTCCTTGAGTCCTAGCCATAGTAAGCCCTACGACAGATTTATGAGCTAGAGACACATCAAACCTCTGAGACTCAAGCAATCTCTCAAACTATTATTTGCTAAGTGGCCCGTGTTATGAAGGATCTAGCATCTCATGCAACTCAGGTATCTACTCATTTCATTGCTGAACAACTCAACAAAGTTGAGAGCAATATGAAAGTCAGAAAACCTAGTCAAGAAGACATTACCAAATCTATTATCACCTCAGCGAAGCTGATAAACAATTAAATACTTTTACAGAAGAGCTGAAAACTAAGACTAAAAGCCTCACTGAGCATTAAACTTCTTTCGCTTCAATACCTAAATTGAAGTCAAATTTGGATTTTAAGTAAAAAAAAAGTTAAAAAACGACCGCTTGAATGAGGCAAAACTTAGCAATGTCAATGCAATCAACGCCTGCTGCCACAACTTAGGGTGGTGGTGCACCGCCATCTGGCGTATTTAGGCTGCCACCAAAGCGTGCCCAGGCTCTGTTAGCCCTCCCAACGCTACCAGGCGTTATGTCCCCCTCAGGACTTGGCCCACACCTTGCAAGCTCCCAGCCGGTGCTCTGGAGCCCTTTGGTGCTCCCACGGAGCTATTTGCGTTTTGGCCTCCAGTTTTAATATAGGAAACTTTTCTTATATGCAAGCATGGCCATTATTGAGATGGTCATGCAGTTTTTAAACCCACCAGCTATAATGACTTCCGCCCCTTTAAGTGGTATTTTGATATTGTCTTCTGCTTGGAAGCTGATGCGGCAGCAGCATCTAAGCTGCCAATAATTTATAAGAAAATCTATTTCAACTATTCACATGTGACTCCCAGATGAGTCCGCTTTGGTGGTCCAGTTTTCTGAGTTGCCACTGTTTCTCTCCCTCGAACGCCTTCACCACAAACTGATGGAGGGTTTGGCCATTTACAGCGCAGACCACATCTTACAGTTTGTGATTCCTAATGGGGCAAGTCAGTTGGCAGTGCCTCACGCCTTTGCGACAATCTTCCCTTTCCATCATGACACCCACCTCACAAATCCACCCACACTGTGACCAGATCCGCACTTAATCACCCTTTTTGGGAGTGTGTCAAAAACGGCTGTGCCATATGCCTCTTATGCTTCAAATTAGATCATTTAAAGTGAAAGCACCCTGCAGCTTCCACCTATGCCACTCCCACCTCTCCTCCTTCTTTCTTCAGGCCAGCTGCTGCCTTGCCCAAATTTTTTGAGTGGGGTGCAATCCTCCCCCCAACCTCAGCTAATTCTTGTGCTGTTTTAAAGCAGCAGCCAAACAAAATTATATTTTTTTAAAATTTGTCAATTTATGGAATCCTGAGCTGATGGCTGAGAAATCTTCAGCAGAGCTGCCATGGTCAACTGTTTTCAGCCAATCAGGATCTGCCACTGCACTGACTCTGGTGGCTGGTTTGGAATTAGCTGAGTTAAATCCATTTGAGTGCCTCAAATGGATTGATGATAGCGACTGACCATTTAATGTCAAGCTGTATTTTGCTTTAAAGGAATTTGTGTAAATTATCCCAATTTGCGTCCCGTGCCAATTTTAGATCTAAAATGGTTTCCCTGCTTATAATAATACTACTAAAATGGCAGTAAAAGCAGAAGTTTCTCCAGCCATCACCCCTCCACCAACATCTCCATGAATAGATGGAACCCCTTGTTGAGGGTATTGCCATCCCAAATTTCCCCATGCTTTTGATGAGAATGTAAAATATGAAGTTGAGTAACTCGCTTATGAGTAAACTGTGCTTTCATTGACATGGCAAAAACTTCTCTGTTTGACCCCAATTATTCCCAAATCCGCCAGCGCATTAAGTCTTTCACTTGTGTGCCTGCTCTCATCAATTTTGCTGAGCATCAACTTGCTCAATATGTTGAGGCAATGGACACCGCCGGCCTCATTAACTAAAAACCCACAATTATACCTCCTTATGCCACATGTCACTGATGCTTAACCCCATACGTTGTCCGCCATTGTCTGCCAGCTAAAGCGGGCGCCAGACAAAAGTTTCCTAAAAGCTTCCTCACCTTCTGATATGGCTTTCAAAGCTGATTACTTAGGGGCTATAGTAGAAATTTTTTATTTAAAATAATCCCTTTGTTTGGCTCGTTCACAAATAAAGATGCGTGGAAGCTTCCCCTTTTGGGTTTACGCCACTAGTGCTAAAAAGATTGACAAGCCTTCTCAAAGCACTGGATGCAACAGATGAAGGAGGACTTGAATCAGCGCATTGGAAGATTGAGGATGAGAACAAACTCTTGCAAACTTAGCACTCATCCTCTCATAAATAAATTCATGATCTGAACATCTGCGTTAAGAACTTAAATAATGATAAAGTTGCTATTAAAAGTCAAAATTAATCTGCCTGATGTTAACCACAAATTAATCTAGAGGAAATAGAGCGACATATTATTCCTCTACAGGATCAGTGTCATGTTTACAAGGCCTTATTGAAAGCACCAACAGCAGGGACAAGGCTGGGCGGCAGTAGGACCAAAAGGTTAAATTGCAGGACCTTCCTGATAAAAGCACACCTTGGACCAACGCTAGGTACAAGCCAGGTATGCCCATATTGGTACAAGTGAGGTGCATAACGCCAGGCCTCTTTTTTCGGCTCTTGCATTAAAACGGACGTGTTAATTACTTAAAGACAATAAATTCAATTTGGTGCATTAGTGAACAGAGGTCCAAAACCCGTTCAATATACAAAATTGCTAGTTTGGTTGGGTTCAACTTCAAATCGATCACTCAAGTAATTTTGGTTTCAAAGTATTTTACCCTTTCAGACGGAAGCATGCGCCTATTGGAGCACTAAAGCTTAGTACCATTCTCATTAATCCATGATTTCCCTGAGTTGTCTTAATTATGTTTGCTCATGACCAACGTTTTTAATTGGTCATCCTTTTTTAATAAAACCCTTGTCACTTTACGTTTTTCCTGTATGTTGACTTGGGTGAACCTGTGCAAAGACCTCCTTTAGTAGGTCTTTCGATGTGTTAGCCGATTTTTCCTTTTTAAAAATATTACAGCCTCAGGTACACTGCTGTGCCTACCAGGTTCCCTCCAAACCAGGTCACCCGTGCACTCTAGCCCTGTGCAAAACTTGGTTATGAACTGCCCTTTGGGGAACAGCCAAGTTTTGCTGATTCCTCAATATATTTTTACTTTTAATATGCTAACACCCTCTCCCTATGTCTCCTTAGCTCCAGCTCCCTCTTCTGGGTTATCTTTATATAAAACTGATGAAGAGTTCCCTTGCTTTGGTCCAGTGCTTCATGAACCACCACGCAGGGAACTGGAGAGTTATAGATACTCTCTTGACAATCACGTACATTGATCTCACATCAAGTTGAACAGAATGACACATGTATTGAAATATTTTCTATAATAAGTGTTGTAAATTTGGACGGTATTGTTAGGATCTGCCATATTTTTCACACAGGGTGAACCCACTGAACAACAGACAGATGATGTGGGGATCGTTGGTCCCTTGGACACACTTGAAAATATACTAAAAATAGGAGCAATTGCCCCAACGTCTCTTAATTTTCTCTTTAATAAATACAGCAACCTCTAGCTGTTCCGCTATCTCTTTACTATTAACAACTTACTTCTCTCAATCGCCCATCTCACTTATATACAGTGGCTTCAGATGATACCGCTCTCATAGCTTGGACTATTCTATTCCACCAATTCTCCTCGATTTTGTCTTGTTATTCTTTAGCTCTCTATCACCCTAATTGTAGGTGATTTAATTTTGTATTTGTCAAATGTTGACATCACCTTATCACCTTATTTAGAGGCGATCCAATAATAACCCATTATATCATAATATCGCCTCATCTCAAGACACTCAAATAATTGTAACTAATATCATGTTCGGTGGATTCTTTCCAATCCGCCCTAGCTATCCTAAGATTATCATCCAGTCATATTGGAATCTTAACATTACCCCCTCCTTGACTAGACAACAAGGATCATATTGCTTTTATGGTCAGAGGAACTTTGCGTGTGCTTGGTTGATGATCCAACCACTTGTGGGGTCCTTGATGGTATATGTGTCAACCCCAGTTTTCTTTATATCTTTGAATGTACCAATCTAAATACTGGCCAGCTTGTGTTCCCACCCAATCCTATGTTATTCATGGAAGAGAACCATATTACCTTCTTTGAAATGCGCCAACCCGCTATGACATACCTGATTGGCAGCCTGATTCATGATCTTCTTGGCTAAGCTGAAGGAATATGCTTCGGTTTGCAATTTGATCAGAGTGTTCTTAAGGTTAGTCAAACAGCAATGGGGTTCCATTCCGCCGGTGTCTTCTACACACAAATAAATTAATTCCAGAAGAGCCAGGTGTCAGCCGTATAGTAGTTGGAAGGGTCTCTTCCTCGTGGTGGAATGGCAACTAATGTTATAGGCAAACATGGCAGTGGAAAGGAGAGAATTCTAATCAGAAGGTTGACCCATTACTAATTTTCATAGTATGTTCACCAAAGTCCCATTCACTCGTTCAACCATTCCATTGGACTTGGGGTGATATGGAGTCATCAGAACCCCGTGGATACCCATAAGCTCATTCAGTTTGGGGAGGATGTGCAAGGTGAAGTTGGCTCTGTTATTAGTGAGAATGAATTGAGGGCAGCCATGTCGCTGAATAATGCATTCCATTATGAACTTGGCCACTGTGACTGCTCCTAAATCCCATATCAGCTGCACTTCAACCCACCAGGTCAAGTGGTCAATAGCCACCATAATGTACTTACACCAGTTAGCTCCTGTTGGCAAGGGACTAATGATATCAAGGGACACCATATTATAAGCAAAATGTGGTTTTACTACCTGATACAAAGTCTTACGGCGGAATGTCTTCTCCACTTGGCACTGATGGCAACAGGAAATGGTTTTGAGCACATTGAAGCTCATGCTTTCCCATTAGTACTGAGGGCGCAACAACTCCATTGTCTTGTGCACCCCACCATGTATGACTGCCTTGTGGGCGCTCATAATAATTCCTGGCCATGCTGAGGGTCGTGGAAAATTCACCTTAGAATTGCCAATCCGCTTGTACAGTTCCACATTTTGTTGCAAGCTATTCGTTCACATCTCATTCAATGATCACTTGGGGGGTTCATCGTCATATTTTTCAACTAAGCATTTATTATAAATCACATCACTGAGGTCCGCCGTCATGGCAACAGTCAGCAGTCAAGATAAACAGTCAGCGTTTTGATGCTTTATTCCTGGGCGGTGAAGTATCTCAAAAACATAAGCCTTCAGCTTAAGAGCCCATTGAGCCAAACGCCCTTCAGGCTCTTTGCGGTTCTGCAACCAGCATAATTATGCATGATCTGTTACAAATTTAAGCTTTATCCCATGCAAGTAGACTCTAAATTGCTTATACGCGTAGATCACTGCTAACACTCCCTCTCAGTAACAGTATAATTACGCTCATGGCAGTTCAGACTTCAATTACAGTATGCTACGGGATGCTCCTCTCCCTCGTCGTCTTTCTGAGATAGTACCACCCCAACAGTGGAAAGGTACACATCCGTCTGAATGATAAACTCCTTATCAAAGTTCAGGTATCATAACACTGGTGCACTGATCAGCGCCATATGAAGTGTATCAAAGGCGTTTTGACGACGTTCCATCCATTCAAACACAGCATCCTTTTTTAACAACTCAAATAGTGCTCCCCAATACAGCTAAAGTTAGGGATGAGTTCTGGTAGTAACCGACCATTCCCAAAAATACTTGTATGTTGTATTTACTATTAGGTGTAGTCATTTTACAGATGGCTTTACCTTAGCTGGCTGTGGTTTCAGCCTTTTTAGAGTCTACCACAAACCACAGGTATTCCAACTGATCTTTAAAGAAGTTACATTTTTGAGGCTTAATTTTATGTCGCCTCAGCAAGCCAGCGGAATACTGCTTCTAAATGATTGAGGTGCTCTGAAAAGGTTTGCAAGAAAAGATTAATATTGTCGAGGTATACAAGGACGCATGACAGCTCCAGGTCATCTAGAATAGTGTCCATGGCTTGCTGAATCTTAGCTGGGGCGTTACACAGCCCTTGAGGCCTCTGAGTTGGTTGAAAAAGGCCTTTGGAGGTGATTACAGCGCATTTTTCCTGTTCTGCCGCAGGTAGCTCAATTTGCCAGTAACCTGATATCAGGTCCATTGCTGAAAAATAATGGATCCCCCTGACCAATCCAAATCATCGTTGATCCTTGGCAAAGGGTATGAGTCCTTTTATGTAAAACTAATGGGCTTCCTGTAGTCTATTACTATATGGTTGGTGCCATCCTTCTTTTACAATCAGAACTGGCGAAGCCCACAGACTCTTAGATGGTTCAAGCATCCCTTGCTTCAGCGACTTGTCAATTTCACTAGTGACTGTTGATTCTTGGCGTCTGGATTCAATTCTGCCTAGTTGGATTTGCACAGGGTATAAGCCACTGAGCAACCAAATTGGATGATATGAGGATCGCCAACTTCTTAATAAAACTTTGATAAAATATATATGGAGCTATCGCCCCTTATTTCTACCTTTATTTTAATATAAATCACAGACCTTTCTGCGCTCCTCTTTTTCTCATAAAAGACCCCCCTTATGATCTTCCGTGAGACTCTTTATACCTTGGTTCCCACAGCCAGATGCATCCTTGGCTTGGTAATCTTCTATTCTTCTTCCCTTTCCGAATTACTCTCATTTTTATCAAATCTCAGAATAAATCCTCTCAATTCTGCCAAATGTCATTTTACTCAATTATATTTTGTGCATCCTTTTTTTGTAAATCTCAAGACTTGTCTTGAACCCTCTGATCTGCCAATATGGGTAGCGTATCATCCAGTCATATCAACTTCCTGACATTACCCCCCCTTTGACTGGATGATAGGCTCTTACTGTTTATATGCTCAGAGGAACTTCGCGTGGACTTGGTTGATAATCTGACCCCCAGCAGGTTACTTAATAGTGTAAACATCCATGCCAGTCTTCTCAATAATCTTGATTGGGCCAACTCAAATGTTGGAGATCTTGTTTTTTATCCAATTCCATGCTGGTCATGGAATAAAACATAGTTCCCCACAACAAATGGCGGAAGTCTGCTTTACCTCTTCTGATCAGCTGCCTGATCATGAAGCTTCTTGGACAAACTGGTGGAGTAGCTTCTGTTTTCAGCTTGATCTATGTATCCATGAGTGTCTTCAGATATCGCTGAGGATTCACACCACCAGTGTCCTCTACACATAAATATAGCAAGGCAGGCAGAGCCAGATGTCAATTATACAGCAGTTGGAACGGACTCTTACCAGTGGCTGAATGATAGCTGATATTATAAGCAAACACAGCAGTAGGTAGAAGGGCACTCCATTCTGAGGGCCGATCTGTCGCCAATTTGTGAGGTTTGTTCACTAGGGTTCCGTTGACTGCTCCACCATCCTATTTGATTCCAATGACAAGGGGTGGTCAAAACCCCGCAAATCGCCATCAACTTGTTTAACTTTGGCAGTATATGTGAAGTGAAGTTGGTTCCATTGTCCATCATAATGAACTGTGGGCAGCCGTGCTGCTGTATAGCACACTCCATAATAAACTTGGCTGTGATGACCGCGCCCAAGTCGCTAATAGCCCTAGCCTCCACCCATCAGGTTAAATGATCGATGACAACAATTATATACTTGGATCAATTGGCACTAGCTGGCAGAGGTCCCACTACATCAATGGAAACGGTGTGCCATGCGAACTGGAGTTTCACTAGTTGGTAGGTGGTTTTCTTGTGGAAAGGCTTTTCCACTTGACACTGATGGCAACAACTAACCATTTCCAGTGTGTCATAATGCATGATCTCCCAGTAGTATTGGGTTATAAAAACTTTAGTGTTTTCCTCAATCCTTCATGTCCTACAGCCCGATGAGCATCCATAATAATTGAGGGTCTATCTGAAGGTTTAGGGAAGCTCAGCGTCAAATCTCCAATTCGCTTATATAGTTCTTCCCCTTGTATGAAGGTATCCTCCCTGTGTCCATCTAACACCTTGATCACCTGCAGCGGCTCATCCTGGTATTTGTTTGCCACCATCTTTTCGTACATTATATCCACTAAATCTGCCATGATGGCAACCGTTGGCAACTGAGAAAGACAGTTCGCGTTCTGATGTTTTTCCCCCAGTCGTTGTAAAATCTCGAAATCATATGCCTGGAGCTTCAGCGCCCAGTGTGCAAGCCGTCCTTCTGGTTCACACAGATTTTAGAGCCAACATAAGGAAGCATGATCCATCACTACTTGAATCATACCCCATGTAGATATACCCAGAACTGTTTATAAGCGTAGATCACCACTAAACACTCCTGCTCAGTCACAGTGTAGTTTTGATCATGACAGTTCAAGCTTTGACTACAGAATGAGACAGGATGCTCCACGCCGTCATCATCCTTTTGGGATAACAATGCCCTTATCACAGCGAGGGATGCATCCATTTGTACTATGAACTGTTTGTCAAAGTTGGGATATTGCAAAATGGGTGTTCTTGCTAACGCAATTCGCAACACATTAAAAAAATTCTGACATCGTTCCATCCAATTGAAGGAAGTGTTTTTCTTTAACAACTCAAAAAGTGGGGCCCCAATGCAACTTTAATTGGAAATGAACCATCAGTAATACTTTTTTTTAGTACTAGATGGTACCATCAGTAATACTCAACCATCCCTAGAAACACCTGAATATCCCGCTTATTCCCTGGTTGAGCCATCTTATTTATTGCTTCCACTTTAGCCAGCTGCGGTTTAAGCTCATTTGAATCCATGACAAACCAAGGTATTCCAATTGTTCTTTGAAGAAATGGCACTTTTGAGGCTTAATTTTGATATTAGCAGCAGCAAGGCGCTGAAACTCTTGTTCCAAGTGGGCCAGGTGCTCTGTAAACGTCTGAGATAATACATTGATGTCATCAAGGTAAACTAGAACGCAGGACAGCTTTAATTCACCTAAAATCATATCCAGGGCATGCTGGAACGTATCTGGGGCGTTACACAACCCTTGAGGCATGTGCGTCAGCTGTAACAACCCTCTCAAGGTGATGATGCACATTTCTCCCATTCCACTAATGGCAATTTGATTTGCCAGTACCCCAAAATCAGATCCATGGCGGAAAAATAGTTTTCCCCACCAATTGGTCTAATGCATCCTCAATCCGCAGAAGAGGGTAGGAATCCTTCTTTGTTACATTATTAAGTTTACAATAGTCAATAACCACCCAATTCAAGCCATCCCTCTTCTTTACGATGAGCACAGGTGATGCCCACGGACTGTTTGATGGCTCTAGCATTCCTTGCTTGATAAGTTTATCCACCTCATCGGAGACAACCTCTTCCACCACTTTTGAACATCTAATAGGTCGCAATTAAATGGGAGGGTGATCTCCCATATCTATCCAATGTACCACCCTTGAGCACACCCCAAGTCATGATTGTTATTTGCAAAAATATAGGAGTACTTTTCAAATAATGCCATAGCCTTATCTTGCTGATCCACCAATAATCCCGTGAGCGCTTCCTGTGGAACCATGGTTAGTACGCCAAACAAGGAGCGAGCGGGTAGTCCAAGATCCTCCCATGAGCCAAAATCATGAATATGACAAACTTCCTCTATAGGGACTAAGTGTAGGTAAGCCACCACTTGGTGCCACCAGATCATTATTGCCTTCTTCTGTAGGTTCGCTATCAGCACTTTCACCTCCCCATTCCCAGGTAGCAGTAACCCTGGAGCCACATGTGGTTCAAACTGCAAGTTCTGGTGAGGCGCCATAATTTCTCCACAAAGCCCCTTAGGGACATTGATTTTAAGCCCAGTCCCTACCATGCTCTGGTGTCCAGAGGGTAGAATCAAAGCGCGCGTTGCCCAAAGCGGGATTCCTTTGTACTCAAATATCTGGTTGGGGAGGATCCTGGTCCACAGACTCAGTTGTCAATAATGAACAGGAATCACCCCATCGCTGTATGCTAGGCTGATATGACTGGAGTGGACTAGATCCGTTGGGATTCCACCAGAGGAAAAATATATGGGAATCTGTTGGCCAAACATAGTAAGAGTTTTTTCCACCATATTTATCACAACGCCAAATTTCGTCATTAAAGCTGCGCCAATTAATATATTGTGGTGGTTATTTGGCAAAACCACTGCTGGAGAGGACCCTGAACTGACCCAAATTGTAAAGGAAACGCGCTATATGCTCCTTCTTGCACAGTGCTGTGCATTCCTGCGGTTACATATACTACTTGATGGTCCACATCCAGTTTCAACATAGGTTTAGCCACCAACTGGGTGAAGACTATGTTCACAGGTGCTCCCAAGTCTATGATAGCGCAGGTTTTTGTGTTTTGGACAAAATGTCGCAATAAGTACATTCCAAATAAGAAGAACCATTAGTTAAATTACTTGTACATTCAAGGGCTTTGTGTTACTCAAAAAGGAAGAAATGCCTTTTCAACCTGAGGATACTCACTTGTAATTTGTTCCACCGGAAAGGCTACATTAAACCCTACTAAAGAGGCGACGTTTGGCGCGAGATCCGTGTTGCCAGTCTGTTCCATTACCTGCCACGCATATGGCTTCTGCACATCTTGGCGGAACTCAGCCTTATGGGGTGAACTTTTAATCTTGGATGTGGAAGCAGGGGTATCCAACAAAAGCTGCTGGTATAATAAATCATCCATTTGAGGTTTGACTTCTACCCAAAAAGTTGTTTGGGAATTGTTGGGGAAAAGTGAATTGAACTTGGTGGAGATAGAGCGTCCCATCTCTACTCCGCTCGAGCTTTTCCCTGCTTGACTATCTTAGTTGGTATTGCGTACACTTGTGGTTTGCTGGGGCAATTGGCCGCATAATGCCCTTTTTGTCCGCACTGGAAGCAAGTGTTCATAAAAGGTTCGTGTATATAGTTTGGGGTGGAAGGACCAGGTCAGAAGTTGCCAGTAAGGTTCCAAGGTTGCGGATGAACTGGTGAAGCATACATGGGTTGAAAAGAGTCTACTGACTCATGTGAGGGCTAAATATGTTCCAACGGCTGATAACCCAGCCGCGGCGGCCTATATTTTGAAAAGGTTAAAGTGGGGGCAACAGAGATTTTTTGGGCTATGTTGGGGGTGCTGTTTGTGGTGGAGTGTCAACGTAAGGTGTTCATGATTCGAATAACTCTGGTATCCCCATCCAACATGTGAGACATAGCGTTATATAGTTCCCAATATGGTTTGACAGCTGCTGTCATTGCTATAACTACATCCTCAGTGGTTAAAATGTTAGCTCCAAGTAGGATGTGTGCTTCCGCCGAAAACTTCTCAGCAAATTCTGACAGGGTCTCGTTTTGGTAAAACTGTATAGTCATAAAATCAGCTTTTCATTGGGACATCTTGGTAGCACCCCAGAACAGCCGGATAATGATTGCTTTTACTTGTGCATAAGATACCAAGCTATTTGGAAGATAACAGGTCACTTGATCAGCGCTTTCCACATCTAAAGCGGACAGCAACAACTTCACTTTTTGTCAATTGGTAGCCCCTTCCACATCAAATCCAAACCATTTAAAGTAACCATGTAGGTTCCCATCACGACTAAAAGGAGGTAATTTTCAATACAAACAAATTCGCTTTGCCCTAAGTTCCTGCTGCAAGGGGCAGGCGAATTGTTTTTGGAGCGACTATGGGAACCATCACTTTGTGCATTACTATACAGCTGGCCAGATGAGCTTGAACCCATTGAAAAGGAATTGGGATAAGTGGTGTCGCGTGGGGGTCCATTGTACCACCTGATGGATATTCGTTTACTGATCCATAACATTCTTCCCCCAAGTTGCCACTAACTGCCCCATTCCCCCCAGCTCTGGTACGCTCTGCGAACTTTTCGTTGATCAACTGCTCCACTTTAACTGAATAACATTTACAACGTCCATTCTGAAATATTTGTTGCAGTGATTCATACTGATGTTGCAATTCCTGGCAAAACTCCCTTTCTTCGTTCAGTTTTTGTTCCACAGCTTGTAATTATGAAAGAACTTCTTTGATTATAATCTGCAGATGGGTTTGCTGTCAACTTGCATTTTCCGCTTGCTGATTGGCGTTGTTTATTTGGTTAACAAGGGAGGATCATTCATGTATCAATTCCTCATTAGCCCGTTGAAAGGTATCAAGGCGCCCTTGCATGTCCGCATACTCTCTTGTCTCACCAATTGGAAGAGGAAAGGCTCATTGTTGCTCATCCTGACTAACAACTTCCAGTTGTGTAACTTGACAAATAAGCTGGAGATACTCAGGAGACGTTGATTGAAGGATAAGCGCGTTATCTGTTGTTCGCTGGGTATTCCATTCAATTTGAAGTTGGTTTACTTCTGTTGATAGAGAGCTTGCTTGGGCCAAAACTTGCTGTTCCATCAGGGTCATTCTTTCCTTGAGTTAGGCAATCATGGCTTCAAGAGCTTCCGCCCATTCAGCTAGCTCCATCATACAGTGCTTGGTATTATTCCCCAAGGTTGTTACATCCTGAATCCACTCCGCTGATAGGCCATGCTGATCCAGCAGTTCTCTTATTACTCGAGGTAATTCTGAATTTAACTGTGGTACCAGAATGTCCAATCGATGGCAGATGTCCCCAACACGATGATCCATCTGCGCCAGTGCCTCTTGTATTTCCAAAAACAAACAATCAAGGCGGACAAGCAGAAGGCGAGTATTGTGCTGCTGTGCTTGTGCGAACTGTAATACATCTCTAATTTCAATATTATGATGAGCCAGAACATGTACTAGCTGGAAAATCGAAGGTTGCACATAAGTGAATAAATATTCCTCAATTCCGTGGGTACTGAGGCGGCGAGCTAACCCCGTAGTAGTTGCATCCAAATAAGACATATATAGCGCATATCAATTTTCTTGATCACATTGGTTATAGAATAGACTCTGGACATTTTCCCCAGTCTCATCCTCATATAATCAATATCCGCGCAACAGCCATTTCTTAATATTTCTCAGTTGTTGGGGAGTCACATTTGTGGAGCGTCCTTGTTGGTTGGTCCTCAGCTCTGATCAATTCTTGAAGTGCAAATTGATCATAACATCATCGTCCCCTGGTTTGGTAACAGTAGATAATGTTGTTTTGGGGTTAGGTGCCTCCTGGGCTTCTTCAGCATACCACGCCCAGAATCTGATCAGGTTATGTCAGAACAAATGAGGACTTGTCATTATTTTACCAAACTACAGTTGCTAAGTGGCCCCCTGTAGTGAGCACCACTGTTGATACTCAGCGTCTGGGCTCAATTTCGCCAAGTTGGATTTTCACAGGGTATAAGCCACTGAGCAACCAAATTGGACGATATGAAGATCGCCAACTTCTTAATAAAACTTTGATAAAATATATATGGAGCTATCGCCCCTTATTTCTACCTTTATTGTAATATATATTGCAGACCTTTCTGCGCTCCTCTTTTTCTCATAAAAGACCTCCCTTTTGATCTTCCATGAGACTCTTTATACCTTGGTTCCACCAGCAGTTGCACCCTCAGCTTGGTAATCTTCTATTCTTCTTCCCTTTCCAAATTACTCTCATCTGTATCAAATCTTGGCATAAATCCTCTAAATTCGCTGAATGTCATTTTACTCGATTATAATTCGAGTATCCTTTTTCATAAATCTTGAGACTCATCTCAAACCCCTCTGATCCGCCGCTATGGGAGTGTATCATCCAGTCATATCAACTTCCCAACAGTGACAATGTCTTCCACTGCCCTTGATTGGCGGATTGGCTGAGACCTGATGGGGGGATTATCTCCTGTGTCTATTCAATGGACCACCCCCCAAACACGCCCTGAGTTGTGATTGTTGACAGCAAAAATCCCCTTGTAATTCTGAAATAAAGCTATTGCTTGATCTTTTTATTCTTCCTATAGCCCTATTAGATTACTCCAAAGTACCACTGTCATTACGCTGGCCAGTGCCTCGACTGGTAGACCAAATTCATACAATGACCCAAAATCATGAACCTGAAGGACCTCTTCTATTGGAGTCAAATGTAAATATTCTACAATTTGGTATCAGCAAATTTGCATTGGTTTACTCTGGAGGTTTGCTAAAAAACCTTAATCTCTCCATGGCCCAGAAGTATAATCCCTTGAGCCACATGAGGCTGAAACCGTGTTTGACAATAGAGCCCAATGACTTCCTTATATAGCCCAACAGGCACTTCCACCTCTAACTCGGTGTTCACTAAAACTTGATGTCCAGAAGGAATAGATATGGGCCCTGCAGCTCGGAGAGGTATCCCTTGATATTCATATATTTGCTGGGGAAGGGGCAAGTCTTATTTTTTAGTTGATGATAGCAAACTGGCATCACCCCATCACTATATGCAAGATTGATATGACTCATGTGCACTGGATCCTTCAGCACTCTGCTAGAGTTGAAGTAAACTGGGATCCGCTGTCCCAAAATGGCGAGGGTCTCCTCCGTCATATTAATGACAGTCCTGTGATAGCGCAGGAAATCTGGTTCCAATTAGCAAGTCATAGTTTTCATAAGGTAGCACAATCGTCGGAGCTATGATGACAATGGACTCAAAGTGCAGATGTAGAGCACTGTAACCTCACTCAGAGATGGTGCTTTCTGCTCTAGCAGTTCCATACACCATTCAATGGTCCACATCAGGTTTTAATGTCAACTTTGCCATCAACTTAGTGGAAACTATGTTGACTGGAGTACCAGTATCTATTATAGCTTGAACTCTATTTTCGGTACAAAAATATCACAGTACATACACGTGGAATAAGAAGAATATTGACTGTTTAATAAGTGACATTTACGGGATCTCTTTTCTCAAGAAAACTCATTATCCTTTACCAACTTTGGGATATGCTTTGACAATGGCGTCTACCAGAAGGGAGACGTTTACTTCATTCAGAGTTGGCGCATCTGCAGCAGAATCCAGCTTGTCTTAGGAAGCTTGATCAAGCATTTGACAGGCATACAGCTTCAGTTTTTCTGGGGATTCTTTGTCCGCCGCAGCCCTGGCTTGAGCTCATGTTACTATATTCACTCCTCCAACTGGCTGCTGGTATAAAATTCCGTCATCGTACTAAGGGACTTCCATGGGATATACTACTATTGATTCAAGGACGTTTTGGGTTGGAATCGTGGAGGTAGAGGGTCCCATCTCTACTCCACTCTATCTTTTCCCTGGTATTATTGATCTTGGTGTATGTAGCGCACACGGCGGATATAGCAGAATTTTCCAGGTGACCAGGGCGGATGCATTCATAGCAGCTAACTCCATAAGAGCCACATCCTTGATTGTCATAAGAGGGTCCAGGTTGGAAAGTTTGAGGTCATTTGGCATAACCAGGACCAGGTCAGTAAGATAATCGCTGACGTTCAGCGTAGCTAGGTACTGGTTGGTAGCTAGGTTGCTGATGGTTTTCATGACCAGCCCATGAATGATGATTGAACTGTTGAGTATAATTTGGCTGAGGACGAGGCGCAGAGTTTTAGTAAGGTCGAGGGTTGCTAGGTAGAACGTGAGTTGGACGAGAGTATTCTCCTGTATAAGAGGGTACAGTAGAGGCGTTAGTCTTCTGTTCCATATTTGGCGGCGGAAAGCTAGGGGGATATGTAACGCAAAAACTGTACAATTTTGAGCAGGGGAACGTCATCATCCAGAAGTGGCAAAATGACATTGTGAAGCTCTTGGTATGGCTTCACCGTGGAGGTCATGGCGATGCACACTTCAGCTTCTGCTAAGTACCCTACCCCAATCAGCACGTGAGCTTCCATTGTAAATCTATCAGCGAACTCCAGGAGAGTCTTGTTTTGGCGGAATCTGATTGTTAAGAGTTACGTTTTCTGCTGTGACATCTTTGAGTTACCCCCAAACAGGTGAAGCATGGTATCTTTTACATCCCTATAGGTAACAGAGCTACTTGGGAGTAACAGGTGACTTGGTTGGCAATCCTGACATCCAAGGCAGATATCAAAAGTTTAGCCTTCTGTCTATCAGATGCATCTTCCGCTGAAAATTCAAACCATTTTTAGAAACCATGGATATTCCCCTTTTGATCAAACGGAGGTAGTTTCTCAATATTAACCTCCTCATCCCGATTGCAGCTTTTTGGGCCATACTGAGGAATGGGTTGGGATCCAATAGCAGTTTCCTGATGAGAGGCTGGACCACCGGGAGTTGGGATGTCCACTGCTTCAGGGGTGGCGTGGCCTTCTGCTGTGGGCAGCACTTCCATTACTCGAGGGAATTAGCGCTCTGACTCAAATTTGTATCCAGTACTACCATCCTGGGTGTAATAGCTTCGACCAGTGTCATATTCTTCCTTGTATGATGCCCTCCCTTGTTGTTCATCCTCAATCCAGTGAGAATACCGAGAGGCACTGGTCAATTTCTGCTCCGCGCACTGCAGCCGTTCTGTAGTATCATCCAACCAGTTGGTGAGTTCCTTTTTTGTTGTCCCAAAATTTGCATTTGGCTAAAAATACTATCAAGTTGGATCATGACAGCATTTTGTTCTTGAAGAAGTTCATCATGTTTTTAGCACTGCATCTAAGGTAAGTTTGAGTTCCTCATACCTGGCTGGTGCAGTGTTCCATGAAGATTCCCCGGCAACACAGGATATGTAAGACATAGCTGAAAACTGGAGATTCGTAGTACTTGGTGGTTGATCAATGGGCCCCCTGTAGTGAGCACCACTGTTATAAACTCGGATGGTATCATTAAGATCTGCTGTATTGTTCACACAGGTCAAGCCCACTGAATCACAGACAGATGATGTGGGGATCGTCAGTCCCTCAGCCACACTTGAAAATATACTAAAAATAGGAGCAATTGCCCCAACGACTCTATATTTACTCTTTAATAAATACAGCGACCTCTAGCTGTTCCACTATACCTTTACTATTAACAACTTACTTCTCTCAATCGCCCATCTCACTTATATACAGTGGCTTCAGATGATACCGCTCTCATAGCTTAGACTATTCTATTCCTTTAATTCTCCTCGATTTTGTCTTGTTATTCTTTAGCTCTCTATTGCCCTAATTGTAGGCTATTTAATTCATATTTGTCAAATGTTGACAGCACCTTATTGCCTTATTGCCTTATTTAGAGGAGATCCAATAATAACCCAGTATATCCCAATATTGCCTCATCTTGAGGCACTCAAATAATCATAACTAATATCATGTTCAGCGGATTCTTTCCAATATTCCTTAGCTGTCCTAAGATTATTGTCCAGTCATATTGGAATAGTGACAATAAGCTCTCTGAGTAAACGTCATCACAGGGCTGAAACCTCTACCTTTAAACCTACCTTTAGGGACAAGTTTACACCTGTTAATGGGAGTATCACATCCTTCCTCTATGTCTATAAAGCCTCAATGGAAGGTGCAACTAAACATCAAAAGGTTGGCATAGTTTATCTTGTTTAAGCTATATGGCTCATGAGGTTATGGTACCTTATATGGATGACTTAACACCTGGAGTGAAGTGAAGGAAGCGCTCATCAGATAATTCAGTTTCAAGAAAATCTTGAGGATGAAGAAATAGCCTTATTGAGAATTGTGCTAAACTGAAATGATAACAGCCAAATTTGTGGATCTCTCTATATAAAGGCCTAAATGCAGATGACCTCTAATATGATTACATTTGACAATTCTATGTCTGCCGTTGTTCTTGGATTACACAGTAATCCTGACCTAGCCAAGCACGTTAGATCTCTCAAATAAAACTTCAACTCAGTCTTAGACAGTAAAGAAGCCCTTCTTTATGTGTCTGATATACATAAACCAGAAACTTCTTACAAAGATAACTTCAAACTTCAGAGTGTATAATCTGGAGGAATCAAAGCCTAAGAAGGTTGAGAAGCTCAATCGTACCTACTGTAAGAATAACAACCACACCAAAGACATATGTTTTAAAAAGAATCCCACCGTTACTGACCATGAAAAAGGGAAGCTATATGGGTCAGGACCTCTAAAGCTGACTAACTTAAGTACCTGAAAACAAAACATTGGTGACCGCTTGTCTTGCATGCCTTGACAATTATTTCAGCAACAAATCTGAAGGAGATTATGAGGACACAGGGCACTATATATTAATTATACCGGCTGATCTTGCCATCCCAGATTGCTTTTATGCCAAGAATATTAAACACGCCCAGATTCCAGAGGGCATTTACCTCATCAAGTCATTTAATGCCCCAGAATATTGATACAGTCAGAGATGTTGATCAATACCTTGCTCTGTTGATCTGGCACACCATGAACGTGCAGAGTCTAAGGGAGATTGGATAGATATACCAAGACTGTCCAAAAAGCTTAATGATATCACCCGCCTTAAAGAGGTAATATCCCGCCCACCAAAGTTTGGAGGAACCATTACCAAAATAGAAGTGGTGATTCAGAAGATCAGAGTAATGGCTATCTTTGGTACGGAATTTTTACTCAACGTTGTCTAATCCCATCTTATCAAGAAGATTATACTTATAGTAACAAACAAAGTTCCCAAGACCTTGCACGTCATCTCAACATATGCAACCTTACACTGGAGGATAGTTGCCTTGATGAACGGTGGAATAGATAGATGTCAAGGTGTCAGACATTGAATTTGGATTGATTAAATACCGCTTAATGTAAGGGCTGGTGGCGACTTAATTATAGCCCTTCTTGGCTGAAGTTCAATACAGTGACAAATACTCCATTCATCCTCTGGCCACCTGTATGTACCAAGGAGTATGCACTTACTGGCGTTATGCTCTTAAAAGCATTTCCATTAGTGACCAGTAATCAGGTTGAGGTGTGGGTAAATTTGCAGGGCTAAATGAATCCCAAAGTGACCTCTCTCCTTCTGAAGTCAGGAGTTCGTGGCTGTAAGTCCAGAGGAACATCCCCTGTATGTTGATCAGGCCCTCTTCCCATTTTCGAGTAAAAAGGCTCCAAAGAGGGTGACTGTACCCCTCGTCACCCAAAGTGATCTCGCCCACATGGTAGACAAGTGCTGGGTAACAGCCCTCCCTCTTTGGATCCCTCCCCAGGTGCCCACATTCACCTCACCCAAACTTGTATGCCTGATCAGGGAAATTTGCGCCGGAATCGCCAAAATGAAGTTGATTAGTCCAAAAACGAGTGGAAATGAGCACAAGGATTGGAATCCACACAGTTGAAAAGGAATGAAGATTGATTCATCAGCTGGAATCACTGACAGTTTTGATTTGGCCAACACCGCAATTGTCAAAATCAACCCTCTCCCAAAATCGTCAAGGATGATTCCTGATGTTCAGGTAGTAGCATTGGACACCATTGACGATAGTTTGAAGCTCCCTTCTGGAAAATTGGGCGTTGCAGCTGGCACAATGCTTTTGACCAAAATGAATTGCCCAGCAACTGGGCATGGGCGTGTTGGGCTTTCCAAACCTGTTCCCAACCAATTGGGACCGCCCCTACATGGGGTGGCCTTGGGGGATTCCCATTGCTCATTGGGCCAGACGCCATCGTGCCAACCACCGGAAATGCAGTCAAGTCTTGGTTCAGGCATTTGAGATCAAACTTACAGTGACTCGACCTGCCACTGATTCCTTTAATGTCAGTTCCCAGTGAGCTTATCTGCCCCCATTCCCAAATATTTGCTGGTTAGATCAAACTTGAGGAACCTGATCCCAGCTTGTTTCCTCATCAATCAACCACTATTTATTCAGTTGCATTGCACTGAGAAAATTGTTGGTCAATTTTTCTTCCTTTATTTTCCATTAAAAAACCTTCCCCTAACTTTAGTTTTTTATGTTGAAAAATAAACCGCCCTTCCTTCTGGCACTCACTCACCCCTCGGGGTTAAACGCCATATTTGTCTATTATTTTATTATGTGTCTGTACAAAGTTCTGGCTCACTGGCAGTTACTGGAAAAACTTCTTTCTAGTTTCATATCCGTTGTACCAGCAGCAATGCCCTTGGCATTCTGGTTTGCCGTTTGGGTGCTCTGGCACCTAGGCTTGCAGGCTGGTCTAATTCA
>JAKSZP010010111.1:0-20996 GCA_022478985.1 Massospora cicadina | reverse complement strand
TCTGCTAATATTTCTTAAACCTTAGTGATTAGATAGGTATGATTCATTCAAATCAGGCTTTGACATCTATGTAATTGGATAATTTTGGCATCAGGTTAGGATTAAGCTTTTATAGGGATATAACCCCAAATCAAACTTAATTATTAGATGCTAGCCAATTTACCCGTGCTTCACTACACTGTCTATAAAATTTCAGATATTCAATTTATTAATTTATTAATTTAGTATTATAGATAAACAAAACCACTCAGCCAAATCTAATTGCTCAATCAAATCAACCAAAATTCACCAACCACTCAGGTAAACCTGACTGAATTTATCAAAACAACCAATAACTAATCATCCCTTAAACTAACCTGTTTCTGATTGATTTGACCAAAAGCCATTAACCACTCGGCCAAACAAAATAAACCTATCGCATCAATCAAATAACACCAAACTGCTACCCGAAACATCTCTTTATACTTAAAATCATTGAGCATGTGACATATCTTCCAAACTACTAAATCAACTTCTACTTAACTTGCCAAAAGTATTTTATTAATTAGGTAAACCAAATTAGGCAGGTTTTTAAAATATATAAACCTAACATCTAGATACCCGTGCTTCGCTATGTTATTTAAAGTTTATCAGATGATAAGCTCACACTGACATAGCCTATAGGCTGTGCCAACGCTAATCTGGAGCCACTCGGACTAACAGCTTCGATGTTGCCCTCGTGGCTGGTGAGCTGATTATCCTAACTACTTAATCTACTTAAACTCTAATACTGATTTTTGTTGAGTTTCAGGTGAGCAATTTGGTGAATTACCAGATAATATTCGCCAATTCTCACCCACTCGCCCAAATAGATTGAACCCATCAGGCTCGATAATTTCAGATTCGATAAGATTCGCCAATTCTCACCCACTCACCCAAATAGATTGACCCTATCAGTCTCAAAGGTTTCAGATGTCAGTCAGTCAGTACATAGGTACGTCAGTCAGTGAAATTTTTTTATTAAATAGATAATTCGAATGCAGTATAATAGCAGGTAAAAAAGGGTGTTTAAAGTTTTAAAAATATAAAATTCCATGTTCGAGGCTATATAGCCTTAGTATCCGATACCTTTGGCCTTTCATAATTTAAAATCAAGTGCGAGGATTTGGGATCAACAAAATCAAGCCACAGCCCATCTAGTACTAAAAAAATAATCAAGCCACAGCTGGAGAGAATGAGATGATAAAGTTTAGAATAGGATACCATTCAGTACTAAAAAAAGTTTAGAATAGGATAGATTGGCAATGAACCATATGTGATTGAAATAGGGTATATTATTTTTTTGATTTTCGGGTGGCGAAGTTCGGACCAAAATGAACCTTTATGGCGAAAAATTCCAAGGTGATCATGTGCAATCAGATAACTAATATAAATATTTATTAGAATGAGTATGTCAAGGCAGATACGCTATTATAAAAGATGGGCCCTCAATAGGTCTGAAACAGGAACCAAAGAATTTATAGGTGAATGTACCGATGAAGGCATGAGTATATAAGCTTGGATCTTGGTATTACTCGTTATGCTTGGGGTTTTCACTGCATTACTGATTGGGTTATTTGGGAGCGAGTGTGTGCTCCACGGCATGAGTACTTACTATGCAGATGCCATGCTTAAGCAACAGCGGACGGGTACCCTTTGGAGCAATGGTTCCGTTCAAAATTGCTTGAGTCAAGACATGGTGAAAACCCACTTTCAAGGATGTTTGGTCTGTAACTCACCAAAACAGGTTCGATCGAATTGATTTATATTGGCTAAAGGTTATTAGCACTCCGGGTACATTCATTTACCTAATGGAAGCAAGATCTTTTACGTATTTTTTGAGGCATCAAACAACGCGAGCCAAACCCCCGTGTCATTATGGATAAGTGGTGGACCAGGATTATCCTCTTTGTTTGGGGCATACAATGGGATTGGACCCTTTATAATCGTCGGTAGAGATTCAATACAAAACCCGTTTTCATGGACTAGGGATACCCACCTATTGGTGTTGGATCAGGTAAAAGCTGAACTTTTCGATTGCTAAAGCTTAGCCTATTGGAACTGGATTTTCGCGAGGAAAGGGTCGATTGAACAGCATCTCCTTAGCCGCGGCCGACATCTACAAAGCCCTACTTATATTCTTTGATATGTTTCCACAGTACCAAAACAGAAGCTTTCACATGTTCAGCGAGTCATATGGTGGACATTACCTTTTCAAAATTGCATCACTAATACTGGAACCCCACCCGAGAAAGATCCAACTCTCCTCCATCGGCATCGGCAACGGGCTCATCGATCCGCGTATCCAGTTTAAAGCTTACTTCAAGATGGTATGCCGAGGCGAGCATCAACTTCTCCCAACTGCGGTATGCGAAACTATAAATCGAGACTTGGCTGCAGCTTATAAGAAATTGAACGCCTGTTACAGAACCCTAAATATCAAAAGTTGTAGAAGAGCCTGGAAGGTGGTGGGCAACGCCATATCCTTTCCCCACATCGACAACCATAACCCCCTTTACAATATCACAAACTTCAGATTCAGGATGGATGAGAACGCCATTCGAACAAATTCAACTGAATTTTTCTTCAACCAACACCACGTACAGGTCTCTTTGGGGGTATCGAATGGGAATTATAAAGTTATAAACCCAGAAGTGTATAAAGCACTCTATAACTCGGGGGAGATCATGGTTTCGCTAAAGGGTACCCTAGAGTCCCTCTTAGACCGAGGGGTTCGAGTCTTACTCTATGCCGGGGATACTGACTTTCTATACAACTGGCTGGGTCTCCAGGACCTTACCGAACAACTTGACTGGAGAGGAGCCAGAGGATTCAGGGCCCAACGGTTGCGGCACTATTTCGATAACGAAACCAAAAGGGTTGCGTGGCAGCTACGCGCCTACCTGGACCTTTGCTTTATCCGCTTCCATGAGGCCGGCCATATGGTAAATCATCTCCTTTACCAGGCTAACCACGTAGGCTTATCTAAACTCCCCTAGGCTTGTCCAACGTATGGTCCAGCTATGGCTCAATGACGATTTGCTCAAAGAATCCATCTGATCTAGAATCAACTAATTTCATGATGGTGCAGTACTGCCTTTGTTGCTTCATTTCTCTTTAGTGACTATAACTTTAGAGTATAATATCATTAAAAATCAATACTATAAAATTATCTATTAGGTTTTTATATATTATTATAAATTTCGAAATCTGCTATGAAAGTTAACAGGTCACCGGGTTTTCTAATCCCTATAGTTATAACATATCAAATTTACACTTTGTAAATCTGCAAATGTTAATCTCTCTTATTAAGCAGCACACTATATATCATAATCCACATTATCAGCCTATCAAGGACATTGCTTACTTTAATGGCATATGCACTACCAATATACCCCAATTCGACATATTAAAACTTTTTATCCCACCTAAATATCAAGCCAGAGTTAAAATTTATAATGAGCGCGACAGTTATATGGCTAAGTCTTATTTTTTATATCAGGATAGGCATACCCTTTAGAGTTTACCATCTTAAAATTGGGTGTAATCAGTAACTTCCAATTGGGTGCCTTTTTAGCGGCTACGCAATCTTAACTGGAAGTTAATGTTGAGAAAGGCTCAACTATAGGTTACCCCACAACCTACGAAAGCCCACTGAAACCCCCAAACCAATAGTACTGATTCTGGTACTAGTGATATAGCCATCCTGAATAACAATGGAGTTTCTACTAATTGACCACCAACCAAAATATTTTAATATGTTCATCATGTCACCCAAATATAGGTGTCAGACAATTGCCATCACAACTTTGGTGAAAGAAAGTCTTGGGTGAGAATCACCCCAATTTATCAAATACAATCAGCCAATTACAAGTTTGACCACGTGATAATAATATTTTGGATGGCAATGATGATAATATCAGCCTAAAGACCCTGGTCAATTCATGGTGGAACCCTACAAATTGGGGTAACACTTCTGTCATTACCTCTCAGGCAATTAACATGAGTTCAAGCAGTCGGATTGTACCAACTACATGGCGGAATCTGAGGAGTCCATTAGAGGTTCCTCCCCAGTCCACATCTAGTTTAAAGCAAACACCCAAATAGTGACCACCCCCATTTCTAGGCTTGGTGGTGGTCCCACAAGGTGCCTTAAAATTCTCTAATAGGGATTGGCTGATTTATATTAAATTGTTACCCCACAGGTTCATCTTGCCTAAAAATAACTCCCCATCAGTTGTTTAGCCAAAGTGAGTTTTCTGAGCTCTTATAGGTCAAATCTACATATTCCTTAATTTGGACTATACTAAGCTATTCTGAACTTACCATTGAATTCCCTTTAACCCTTAATACAGTCTAAATGCTGAATGATAAGATATTGAGTGGGTTCATTCTTCTTTCTCTGTACCAACACCAATAAAAATTATATAAACCCAGCCTTTAGTTTTATTAGTGTCACTATCTTTATTATCAAAAAACCAGATGCTGAATTCAGCAGAGATCTGCACCAGTGAGCCAAAATTAGCTGGATTCCCACAGAGTGGTGTATACTACTGGGGTACTTGTACACCACAAAATCTAAACTCAAAGATATAGGCTTTCAAAGTGCGTAACCCTCTAACCCTTCCCCTAAATTTCTAACAAGAATAGTTGCCCTTGAAAAGTAACTTACAAGCACTTTATATCACTTTAAAGAGCTTGAACTACACCCCTTTAAACCCTTGTTAAAAGATAAGTTCATTCCCAGTTATGGGAGTATTGCTTCATTTTTGTATGTCTATAAATCTATAATGCAAGGTGCATCCAACAAACAAAAAAGCAAAACACATCTTTCCTCACTTAAATCATCTGGCACAAGTGATGTTAGTTCCTCACATGGACAATCTGTATATCTTGACAGAGGTGAAGGAGGCTCCTTTGGCCTATTTTGGTTCAAAGCAGAGTCTGAACAGGGAGCAAAAGGCTTTTATGCGCCTTATCATGTATGAAGGTGAACTGACTGCTGCCTTTGCTGAGCAATTTTACCTCGCTGCCTAGAGTTGTCAACATCTAACATGATAACTTGATGTTGCCATTGCAGCCATGTTAACTGGGTTAGCTTCTCAACCCTCTATATCAAGGCATATCATTTCAGTGAAGTGCAACTTCAATAACATCCACAACATAAAAGAGGCTTTGTTAGACGTTGCTGATTTTCATACATGTGTGACAACAAATGAAGCTGTGGTGAAATCCCAATCATAACCATTGAGGGGCTTTTGCCTGAAGGACAGTTGAGGGTGAGCCCACCTGTGCCTATACACCCTGTGAAACCTGCTCCTTCAGTGTGACTTAAAACTTATACCATTTCCTCCTGTAGTCTGAGACCTGTAATTTAGTTAATATGTACTCCTACACAAGCTTAATAAAGATTATATGGCTTCCCCTCCAGCCAAGCTGGTAGTTGCGCGCCCTAGGGTAACCCCTGTGACAATAAAGGGCTTGCAGGAACGACTTATGGTCATCAGATAGCTACCCAACCCCATGTGCCCGTCTCCCCTACCTCAATTGCAACATTGCCAGTTGTTGAGAATATCCACGGGGATGAATCTGAGGGGGTTACAATGATGTTTGTTAATACATATTGGGAGCCCCCACGGAAGTGGAGGTCCCTGATTGATTGAATGCTGAAGGAGTAGAAGAGACCACCATGCCTGAGGAAACGTACTTCAGCCAAATTCTAGGGTGTCTTAAAGTTATTGACACTGCCAGCGATGCTTATCAGTCCTTAGCTGGCTTGATTCGCCCTCTTCAGAGGGTCCATATCATGAAATCCATCCTGGATAAATATCCTGAGACTGCTCATAAACTAACCTATACCTTCTGGATCAAGGACGTCTTGGCTCTGTCTCCTAACTTTGGAGGAACACTCACTATGGTGGAAGTGGTCATTCAATAAGTCCGGGTAATGGCCATCTGGATACTGCTTCCCCAGTTAACATAATCTCTATTAAGCTCATCAAAAAGATAAGGATAGCACCTGACTTGGAGTATATCAAGAATTTGGAACTGCAGGCCTGAACAACACCCATGCCATTGGGGCATACTCTTCCCTTCCCATTTAAATTGGGAAGCTCATCTTATCAGACCCAGAAGTGGCCTTGGACAATGACACCTATGATATGCTCATAGGTACCCAATTTATGATTGAATATGACGGTATTATCAACATGAAGCAAGGTTTCCTCTCGTTACTCAACTATGAAGTCCCTTTAGTCTTATCCAATAAAGATCCCAGCAATAACGAATACTCTTGTCTGGTTATCTAACCCTTTTCCGCTATGACTTTGCACTATTCCACCTCTGGGTGCAAAACAAAGAAATTTCCTGATTCAGTGGATTCTAAGGACGGTATCCCTTTCTATGCTGCAGATGAGGTCTTGATTAAGCCTGGTTAACAACGAGTGGTTGACATAAAGATCACACTCCAAATCCCAAATCGCTGCTTGTTGCACCTCATAAGTATTGCAAGTGTTAGACCCTTGGAGCCTTGTGTATTGCCTAGGATAGTAGAACCAGCCTACCAGAGACCTATTACTATCCTTTTGGAAAACCTCACCAGCAAGGATTGGTTATAAGAAAACACCAGGAAATTGGCAGAGGCTTATTGGTTCCTGTAGAGGAGATTGAACATGTTATAATTTTGGATGGTATCACTAAGATCCATTGGGTTATTTGAACAGGTTGAACCCACTGAGCAATGGATGGACGATGTGGGGATCGTCAGTTCTTTGGACACACTTGAAAATATACTTTAAATAGGAGCAATTTCCCCAACCGATTCTTTAGAGATTTTTTTAAATTTAGCTACTTTTTGCTGTTCCATCTCTTCTCCACTAAAAACAACCTTCTTCACTCAATCGCCCATCTCACTTATATACAGCGGCTTCAGGTGATACTGCTTCTCATGGCTAGGGCTATTCTATTCCTCCAATTCTCCTTAAAATTGGCTTGTTATTCTCTAATCCTCTGTTGCCCTAATTGTAGGCGATTAACTTTGTATTCATCAAATATCAACATTGCCTTATCACCTTATCACCTTATATAGAGGCGATCCAATAAACCCATTATATCCAATAAAGACCCAATATCCCAATATCGCCTCATCTTGAGGCACTCAAATAACCATAACTAATATTATGTTTGGAAGATTCCGCCCTGCTGTCCCACAATTATTGTCCAGTCATATCAGAATTGTGACATTACCCCCTCCTTGACTGGATGATAAGATCCTATTGTTTGTAAGGTCTGAGGAACTTCACGTGTACTTGGTTAGTGATCTGACCACTTGTAGGATCCTTGATGGTATAAGCATTAACTCCAGTTTTCTATATTACTTCAAATGGACCAATCCAAATACTAGCCAGCTTGTGTTTCTGCCTGAATCTATGTTGGTCATGAAAGAGAACCATATCACCTTCCTTGAACAGCGTCAGCCCACTACAACGTGCCTGATCAGTGGACTGATTCCTAATCTTCTTAGCTAAGCTGAAGGAATATGCTTTGTTTTGCAGTTTGATCAGAATGTTCACGAGGTTAGTCAAATAGTGGTGGGGTTCCAGTCCACCAGTGTCTTCTACAAACGTATAAAGAAATGCCGGGAGAGCCAGGTGTCAGCCATATAGTAATTGAAAGGGACTTTTTCCTGTGGTGGAATGGTAACTAATCTTATAAGTGAACATGGCGGTGGAAAGGAGAGAGCATCAATTGGAAGGACAATCCATTACTAATTTTCATAGTATGTTTAACAGAGTTCCATTCATCCATTCAACCATTCTGTTGAACTCGGGGTGGTATGGGGTCATCAGAACCCCGCGGATTCCCATAAGCTCGTTCAGCTTGAGGATGATGTGCGAGGTGAAGTTGATTCCATTATCAGTGAGAATAAACTGAGGGCAGCCGTGCCACTGAATAATGCATTCCAACATGACTATGGCCATCGTAACTGCCCCCAAGTCTCATATTGCCCTTGCTTCAACCCACTGGGTCAAGTAGTCAATAGCCACAAGAATGTACTTACAACGGTTGGCTCCTGTTGGAAAGGGGCCAACGACATTGAGGGAGACCGTGTGCCAAGCGAAATGTGGTTTCACTAACTGATATGATGTCATACTGTGGAATGGCTTCTCCAATTAGCACTGATGGCAACAGGAAACAGTTTTGAGCACATCAAAACTCATACTTTCCCAATAGTACCAGGGACATAACAACTCCATAGTCTTATGCACTCCACCATGCCCAACTGCCTTGTGCACACTCATAATGATTCCTGGTCATTCTGAGGGGCATGGAAAATTCACCATAGAATTGCCAATTCATTTGTACAGTTCTCCATTCCATTGGAAGGTATTCATGCGCATTTCAATTAACACTTTGATAACTTGGGGCAGTTTGTCGTCATATTTTCCACTGAGCATCTTATTGTACATCACGTCGCTAAGGTCCTCTGTCACTTCAATAGTCAGTAATCAAGATAAACAGTCAGCGTTCTGATGCTTCACTCCCAGCTGATGGAGAATCTCAAAATCATAAGCCTGTAAGTTGAAAGACCATCGAGCCAACTGTCCTTCGGGTTCTTTGAGCTTCTGCAACCAGCGTAATGACGCGTGATCTGTTATGACTAAACTTTACCCCATGCAGATAGACTCTGAACTGCTTATATGCATAGATCACTGCTAAGCACTCCCGCTCGGTCACAGTATAATTACGTTCATGACAGTTCAGACTTTGACTACAGAACACAACAGGATGTTACTCTCACTCATAATCTTTCTGAGAAAGTACTGCCCCAACAGAAGAGAGGGATGCATCCATCTGAACGATAAACTTCCAATCAAAGTTTGGATATCACAACACAGGTGCGCTGATCAAAGCCATACGGAGTGTATTGAAAGTGGACTGATGACATTCTGTCCATTTGAACACAGTGTCTTTTTTTAACAACTCGAATAGTGGACCCCCCAATACAGCTAAAATTAGGGATAAAGCGCCAGTATTAACTGACCATTCACAAAAATACCTGTATGCCGCGCTTACTATTGGGAGTGGTCAAGTTTCTGATGGCCTCACCTTAGCTGGTTGTGGTGTCAGCCCTTTTGAGTCTACCACAAACCCCAGGTATTCCAGCTGTTCTTTAAAGAAGTTACATTTGCGAGGTATAATTTAATGTTCTCCTCAGCCAACCGTTGGAATACTGCTTTGAGGTGGTCAAGATGCTCTCAAAAGGTTCGAGAGAAAATGTTAATATTGTCAAGGTATACTAGGATGCATGACAGTTTCAGGTCACCAATAATAGTGTCCATGGCTCGTTGAAACGTAGCTGGGGTGTTGCACAGCCCTTGAGGCATCTGCGTCAGTTGAAAAAGCCCTTTAGAGGTAATTACAGCGCATTTTTCCTGTTCCACCAAGGGTAACTCAATTTTCCAGTAGCCTGATACCAAGTCCGTTGCAGAAAAATAACAGGCTCCCCCTAATTGATCCAGAACATTGTCAATTCTTGGCAAGGGATATGAATCCTTTTTTGTAATACTATTGAGCTTCTGGTAGTCTATTATTACACAGTTGGTGCCATCCTTCTTTTTTACAATTAGAACAGGCAAAGCCCACAGGCTCTTGGATGGTTTGAGAATCCCTTGCTCTAGCAACTTGTCAGTTCTCATCAGTAACTATGTCTTCCACTGCCTGCGATTGGCATATCAGCTGAGATCTTATAGGAGGATGATCTCCTGTGTCTACTCGATGGACCACCCCCCAAGAACATCCTAAATCATGATTGTCGACAGCAAAAATCCCTTATACTTTCTTAAATAAAGCTATTGCTTGGTCTTTTTGTTCCTCTGATAGTCCTATTAAATTACTCCGCAGTACCACCGTTAGTACATCAGCAGGGGTCTTTGCCAGTAGACCAAATTCATCCAACGACCTGAAATCATGAACCTGACAGACCTCATCTATGGGAATCAGGTGTAAATATGCTACAGTTTGGTGGCGGCAGATTTTCATAAGTTTGCTCTGGAGGTTTGATAACAAAACCTTAATCTCCCCATGTCCCAGTAATATAATCCCTGGAGCCATATGTGGATCAAACCGTGTTTAATGATAGAGCATAATGAGTTCCTCATATAACCCACTTGGCACTTCCACTTCTAGCTCAGTGTTCACTAAGAATTGATGGCTGGAAGGGATAGATATGGGCCCTGCCGCTCGAAGAGGTATTCCTTGATATTCATATATCTGCTGGGGAAGAGCTCAAGTCTTGCACTTTAGTTGGTGATAGCAAACTGGCACCACCCCGTTGCTATAGGTAAGGTTGATATGGCTCATATGCACCAGTTCCTTCGGTACTCCACTAGTGGTAAAGTAAATTGGGATCCACTGACCCAGAATGGCGAGGGTCTCCTCCGTCATATTAACAACAGCCCCAAAATGGCGCAGGAAAGCGGTCCCAATCAAAAGGTCATAGTTTTCATTTGGTAGCACAATTGCTAGGGCTACAATGACAATGGACCCAAAGTGCAGAAGTAGCGCACTATAAGCCCCCTCAGAGACAGTGATTACAGCACCAGCAGTTCCATAAACCATTTGATGATCCACATCAGGTTTCAATGTCAACTTTGCATTAATTTAGTGGACACTATGCTGACTGGAGCACCAGTATCTATTATAGCGCGAACTTTATTTTTTGCTACAAAAATATCACAGTATGTACACTTAGAATAAGAAGAATATTGACTGTTTAATACATGAACATTTATGGGCTCTCTTTTTTCAAGAAAATTCATTATCTCCTCACCGACTTGGGGGTATTCTTTGACAATGGCATCTACTGGAAGGGCGACGTTTACTCCTTTCAGAGTTGGCGCATCTGCGGCAGAATCAAGTTGGTCTTAGGAAGCTTGATCAAGAATTTGACAGGTATATGGCTTTGGTTGTTCAGGGGACTCTTATTCCGCCACCGCATTGGCTTGAGCTCAAGTTACTACATTTACTCCTCCAACTGCTGCTGATATAAAATTCCGTCATTATACTGAGGGACTTTCGCAGGGTATACTACTAATGATTTGGGGATGTTTTGAGTGGGTATCATGGAGGTAGAGGGTCCTGTTTCTACTCCGCTCCATCTTTTCCCTGATAGTATTAATCTTGATGTATTTATTTCACATGGCAGTTATGGCAGAATTTTGCCAAATTACCAGGGTGACCGCATCCATAGCAGTTAACCCCATAAGAGCCACATCCTTGATTATCATAAGTGGGTCCAGACTGGAAAGTTTGGGGTTGTATCACATAACCAGCCCCAGGTCAGTAAGCTGATTGTTGACAGTTGGCATAGTTGGGTCTGGGTCAATAACTGGGTTGTCAACGGTTGTCATGGCCAGCCCATTGACACTTATTGAACTGTTGAATATAATTTGGCCAAGGACGAGGCGCAGAGTTATAAAAAGGCTGAGGATTACTAATTGGAGCTGAAGGCGGACAATAGTATTCTCCTGAATAAGAGGGTTAAGTAGCAGCGGTAGTCTTCCATTCCATATTTGGTGGCGGAAAGTTAGGGGATACATGATGCAAAAACTGTACAATCTTAAGCAGAGGTACGTCATCATCCAGAAGCGGTGAAATAACATTTGAAAGTTCTTGATACAGCTTCATCGCGGAGGACATGGTAATGCACACATCAGCTTCCGCTAAGTACCCAGCTCCAATCAGCACATGGGCTTCTGTTGTGAATAAATCAGCGAACTCTAGGAGAGTCTCGTTTCAATGATATCAGATTGTTAAAAATCTTGCTTTCTGCTGTGAAATCTTTGAGTTTCCCTCAAACAAGCGGAGTACATTATCCTTTACGTCCTTATAGGTGACAGAACTACTTTGGAGGTAACAGGTGACCTGGTCGGCGCTTCCTACATCCATAGGCAGATATTAATAACTTAGCCTTATTTCTATCAGAGGCTCCTTCTGCCACAAACTCAAACCTTTTGAAGAACCCATGAATGTTCCCGTTGTTCAAATGGAGGTAATTCTTTTTATTAATTTACTCATCCCAATCTCAGGGTTTTGGCCCATACTGAGGAACAGACCAAGATCCAAAAGCGGATTCATGATGAGGAGCTGGATTATTGGAAGTTGGGAGGTCTGTCACTACAGGGATAGCATGACCTTCTGCCATGGGTGGTACTGCCATTACTTGAGGGAGGTGCTGTTCTGACTCATATGCGTATCTGGTACTACCATCTTGGGTATAGTAACTTCGACCAGCGTCATATTATCCCAAATATGATGCCTCTTCTTGATAGTTATCATTGTCCCAGCGAGAAGACCAAGAAGTATTGGTCAATCTTTGTTCTGCAGCCGCTCGGTGGTATCATTCAATTGTTTGGCAAGTTCTTTGTTTTGTAGACCCAAGGTTTGCATTTGGCTGAACGTACTATCAAGTTGATGCATGGCAGCATCTCGTTCTTGAAGAAGTTCATCTTGGGTTTTGAGCACCACATCTAGGGTAACTTTGAGATCCTCATATCCAGCTGGTGCGGTGTTCTGTGAAGACTCCCCAACAACACAGCTTGGGTAAGGAATGACTGGTGACTGGAGTTCCGGAGTGTTAGGTGGTTAATCAATGGGCCCCCTGTAGAGAGCACCACTGTTATAATTTAAGACAGTATCGCTAGAATATGTCAGGTTATTTGCACAGGTCAAACCCACTGAGCAATGGACGGATGATTTGGGGATCATCAGTCCTTTGGGCACACTTAAAAATATACTTAAAATAGGAGCAATTGCCCCAACTGATTCTTTATTTATTTTTTATAAATACAGCTACTTTTCGCTGACTCATCTCTCCTACACTAATAACAACCTGCCTCTCTTAATCGCCCATCTCACTTATATACATCAGCTTCAGGCAATACTGCTTCTCATGGCTTGGGCTAATCTATTCCGCTGATTCTCCTTAAATTTGGCTTGTTATTCTCTAATCCTCTGTTGCCCTAATTGTAGGCGATTAACTTTGTATTCATCAAATATCAACATTGCCTTATCACCTTATATAGAGGCGATCCGATAAACCCATTATATCCAATAAAGACCCATTATATCCCAATATCGCCTCATCTCAAGGCACTCAAATAATTGTAGCTGATACTATGTTCAGCGGATTCCTCCCTGCTGTCCCACAATTATCATCCAGTAATATCAGAATCATGACAGAATGTATCCATTTCATTGGCTCTATGACAGATTTTGGCTTGCCCATGGATAACCAGGTATGTACCTTACCCAATGTCCATATCATGGATGAGCTGACCCAGATGAGTTGGAAAAAATTCATACTTTAATAGAGGGATATAGCAACATATTATCGAAGTCAGATACTGACTATGGCCACATGAAGGGCTGGAGCCACTCCATTGATGTGGATGATGCCCATCCTATTAGGTCCAAACCTTGCCGCAAGTCAAAGGTGGAAGAACAGCAGATGAGGAAGGAGCTCCAGAAGTTACTAGATGTGGGGTTACTAGTTCCTTCAAAAATCCCTTGGTCTTCCCCACTTTTGATAATTAAAAAGAAGAATGGAGGACATCAGATAGTCTGGACTACTGCAAATTAAATAACATGATGAAAAAGGATAGCTATCCAACCCTTACATTGAGAACGCCCCGGCACAACTTTCCAGATATAACTTATTCTCCGCAATAAACTTGGCTAGCAGCTATTGGCAAATGGACCTTTCTCCCCGAGGCCAGGAGAAATGTACTCTTATTTGCAGTGAGGGTCTCTTCTAACCTGCCTGATTACCTCAAGGGTTGTGCAAAGCAACTGCAACCAGAGTGATATGGATACATCTTACAGAATTAAAAGTTAGGTTGTGTCAACGTCTATCTTGATGACATCACAGTATTCTCATAAACCTTTACCAAACATCTTGATCGCCTGAAGGAGGTGTTTCAAATTCTTACGTGAGTCAAATATTAAGCTAAAACCCTCAAAGTGTACCTTCTTTCAAAGGAAATTGGATTTCCTTGAACACACCATTTCTCAAGAGGGAATCCAACCCATACAGGATGAGGTCAAAGCTTACTCAAAAATGCCTCCTCCTTAAAATTTATGGGATATTCAGGTATTTCTGGAATGATGGGGCTTTACCATCATCTCATCCCTAATTTCGCCCAGCTCAGCAAGCCCCTTGTCCGCCTATTGACCTAGAATATCCCTTTTTATTGAGGTGCCAAACAAAAGGCTGCTTTTTAGACGCTGAAGCAACTGCTTCAACAACCTCCTATCCTGAGGCATCCCAACTATGTAAAACCATTCATCTTGTTTACTGACACCTCGTACTACGTTGTTGGGGTCATCTTATCCCAGTTGGATGAAAATGGTGTAGATCCCCCTGTATCCTACATTAGTAAGATGCTGTCATAGGTGGAACGTGATATAGCATAACGGAGAAGGATTGCCTTGCCTTTCTATTAGCTGTAAAGCACTACCGCCCTTTCCTATATGGGTTCACCTTCACTGTGATCACGGACCACGCTTTGTTGATATGGAACAGAACATGAAGGATCCTACTGGCCAGTTAGCTCGCTGGGCTCTAAAGCTCCAGTATTACATGAAGATTGAACACCGTGCTGGAACCCGTCACATTAATGTTGATGCTTTAACTTGGCTGCTAATCCTAATTTAGATAACAGTGAGGAGGAGAGATAATATGATCTCATAATAACCCTCTTGACTGTATGATGAGGATGAGTCTGCCTAGAAAATGTTATACTGGAACTCCTGCAACACAAAAGTGGAGAGCGGAAAGTTGTATAAACAGGTGGGGACAAAGTGGCTGCCTTACCTTCAGCCCTTGGAATGCATACCTTCTATCCTGGAAGCTCACTCTACCCTAGGTCATGGGGGAGCAAAAAACCTATGAGTGGCTTAAGGATTGATACTATTGGTAAGGAATCATGGAAACTATTGTTAAAGTCTTGGATGCCTGCCTCACGTGTAAAAAGAAATTCAGTTTCAAGAATAGATACCAATATCAACCAACTACCCCTCAACAACCCTACCACACCATCAGCCTAGACGTAGTAGGTCCCCTCCCACAGACTAATGGTGAAAAAATTTACTCTAGTAGGCATTGACCACTTTATTAAGTGGGTTGGAGCCATGGCTCTCCCTGCCCAAACGACCAAAGCCACAGCCACATTTTACATCACAACATTTTTACTTGTCACAGCTGTCCCCAGATACTACTCTGCGACAACAGTAAGAACTTTACCTCCAGAGTAGTCAAAATCATGGCTACTTCCATGGGAGCCCAACAATTTTTCTCAGCTCCATATAATCCCTCTACCAACAGGACCTTGGAGAGAGCAAATAGAACCTTGGTCTCCATTCTATCAAAAATGGCATCTTCTGATCCACTTCACTGGGATAGATTCCTACCCAGTGCTCTTATGGCCTACTAGATTAGTTATCACCTGATCTTGAAAATATCCCCATTATATGTCTTGATTGGGCAGGAATTAGGAATACCTGCCCTCTTAACTAAAGAAGTATTCTCCACTAGAGTTGAAGAACCCAAGAAAGCCATGAGAAGATTGGCTCAGCGCATCATCCAGCTCCAATCTGAGGCTATGACCATTCTAGCTAAAATGGTGACTAAAGAAGGGCAGGCTGCCAATGAGCTCTAAACCCCCTACCTTTATTCCAAGTGTCTGATATGGTACTATATTACCATAATCACATCACTCCTAGAAGTGGCAAGCTTGGAATAATTTGGGAGGGTCATTTCACCATCACCTACAAGAGAGGAAACGAGTACTCTATAAAGTCCTTAGCTACATGGATTACCATCAATTGGGTACATGGCCGCTTCCTATGGCACAATTCTCCCCCCAACATTCTTGAGAGGGGTGATGTCCAAAAATTGCCATTTTGACTTTGGTGAAATAATGACTAGGGTGAGAATTGTCCCAATTTATCAAATAGAATCATCCAATTATAAGTCGGACCTCATGATAATAACATTTTATTTGGCAATAATGACAATATAAGACTAAAGACTCTGGTCAATTCACAGTAAAACACCACGAATTGGGGTAACACCTTTTTCAATACCTCTTGGGAAAATAGCATGATTTAAAGCAGTCAGATTGTACTAACCACGTGGGGGAATCTGGCAGTCCATCAGAGGTTCCTCCCCAGGCCATGTCTAGTTCAAAGCAAAAACCTAAGCGAGGAGCACCCCCTTTTATAGGCTTGGTGGGGATCCCCCAAGTTGCAATAATTTTCTCTAATGGGGAATGACTAAAATATATTAAATCGTTTTCCCAAAGGTTTGTCTTGCCTGAAAAATAACTCCCCATCAGTTGTTCAGCCAAAGTGAAGTGAGTTTTCTGAGCTCTGATAGGTCAAATTTACATAAATCCTAATTTGGACCATATTAAGCTATTCTGAACTTACCATTGGATTCCCTTTGACCCTCAATACGGTTTGAATACTGCACGGTAAGATATTGAGAGAATTTGTTTTTCTTTCCCCACACCGCCACTAATAAAAATTATATTAAACCAGCTTTTAGTTTTAAAAAAGTTCTGATCTTTATTATCAAAAAACAATTTTTGGAATCCAGCAGAGATCAGCACCTGCGAGCCAAAATTGGTTGGATTCCCACAATAGGTGATGGGTATGCTTCCATTGGGGCCCCATCACCCATATTTGGGTGATGGGGCAATGAATCTGTTAAACAATCTTTAAACTTAGCATCGCTAAAAGCAATTTCAAATGCAACGTCACAAAAAATTTAATTGAGGTGGTAAAAATCCATCCAAACCCACCATTACAGCTCATAAGGGTATATAAGAATATGGCATGCAAAATGAAGTTCCTAGATTCATGGGTAGAGGATGATCCTAGCTGTGTGGGTAGAGGATATAAAAAATAGAAGTATTCATATTATGTTATACTTTTTATTGATTTATTTTCATGATAACATATTATATTATGGTGTAATACAGTATTTGTTAAAGCAGTCCAAAAACATTTGTGGTGCTTTTGGACGATTGAGACAATAGGTTATAGTTTTTGATACATTTTTACTTCCTGGCCTATTGACAATTTGTTGATAGTCATAATTGGGCCCCGTGAGAAACTCAATTGAATCACATTGGGTGACAAACATTTTAAAAATTCCAAATCCTCCTTTATAGCTTCAATGGTTTTAAAGATCCTGATGATAGAGACTCATATATCCCTCTGACTGTCGCAATACTTTTCCAGTTGGTCACCAAATGTAAGAGGAGTATTAGTAAAATACTGATCCAAAGGAGCATGCAAATGAAATTGCAGATGATGCCTTAGAACCCCTTATATATCTTCAGGTTGACTGCCAATGATGGAAAAATACAAAACCAATCAGAAGAGTGTTTCCCTGTACATACAAAGCTGAGCTGCGCATATTACCAAAATGGGAATCAAGTTAACCTTACAAATTCCATTGATTGAGACAAATGAGGTACTTATATAGCTACAAGAGCCACAGGGTTCACAAGAATAACGGGAGCCACAGTTGAGCTCAGAACAGCAGCTATGAATTTATGAGCAGACCAATGTTTCACATTATAATTTATATCACAAACCCAGAGGATCCCAGAAAATCAGGGAAATGGAAACCGCTGCCCCTGAAACTAAGTTGCGAACGCAATATCGCCAAATGAAAGAATCTGCATTTGTTAAAAATTAGGTGTTACTTTATACACCCTAATTCCTTCAAGCACTATCTAAAGTTTTTATATTACATCAATAACCTAACTTCTTTAATAGAACCTGACTTTGTTGTCTTTATTTGGTATTATTATTCTAGAGATAGAAGATTCATTGTCAAAGTTTCACTATTAGCCTTTGTGTTGTCAGCGGAGGTTGAGAGGAGCTCAGGTTCGCTTGAAGACAGCCATCATTACATTTATCAAGGCATAACATGGTTGAATATCCTTTGAAGAATTTCTAAAAATACCACGTACAGAAGAAAAAGGCTCACCAAATTGTGTAATGAGGAACCCTGTTATCAGATTGATAATAATCACAAGTGGCTCAAACCTTTCTGTGGGACTTTTGTTGATTTTAAAGGGCAGGTCCTTCAAAGGCTACATTATTAGTCCTTAGTAGCACCAGCGGAATTTCTTAGGGGATTTTCTATTTCTAGGAAAAGTCTCTCAATGGAATTGGCATCAATGAGGCAAATATCTGTTTACATTAAAAGGAAAAATCTCTAGATGGAGCTAGGCAGTCTCTCAATGGAATCAGCGTCATTGAGGCAAATCTATGAAAATCATGCAGGAAAACTCTAGATAAACTAGGCAAAATAAATGATGAAAGATTTATTAGATCAAGAATAAGTTTATTAAGAAAAAAGATACTTTAGTTAGTGTCAGTATCAAATCAAAAATAAAATAAAATAAAGGAAGGGTATATTCCAGATGATGAGAGATAGGCGTGTACCACATGTAAGGATAGAAGTAGATTTGGGAATATAAGAGGTAAATACACAGTCCAGGTTCAGGGTTAGATTAGATCAGGCTTCATTATTGAGATCTGGACTGAAGCAATGGTAACACAGTTAATTGGTTCCCATTATCTATTATTTGGGAAGCCAAAAGGTGGTAAAGCTTAATATGTGGCGTGAGGTGTTAATGAGCCGGTAGAGGAATTATACACTGAATATATTCTCAGGCCTAATATCAGTATAAATAGAAACTCAGTTTGAACATTCTTCCCTATCTTATTGGCCAGTGGAGAAAAAATGGGGCTATTCATCCCAAATTTGTTTAACTGTGAAATTGGTGTTACTAACCATATGATGCAAGGTAAATTAAGGTTAATGAGCTTGGGCTTTAATCTGATAAAACATCAATTATTAAATTAATAATAGATATAGTCTGAAATTTCCTAAATAAATAAATTTATTGCGAGACCAAGATTGAGGCTTTGCACCTACTTGAGCGAAGCCTGACACTTTAAACTAAAAACCCCAATAAAGTTGGCTTCTTTAACAATAAATGGTAATACTACATGGGGCACCATCAAGCGATTGTGGAGAGTCCATGACAATACCATAGAAAGTGTATCATGGAGAGGACTTTCAAGAAGATATGAATCTGGAAAATAGCTAAAGATGCTTAACAATTTTAAGATTAAAAAGCTCATCTGTCAATTGATCTAAGAAGATCCAGATCACCAACAGCGCAGAAAAGTACTAGTGAGCTTGACATGTGTTGTGTATTAACCAGAATATGCTCCCTTCAATATGTTCCAAAGCTAATGTTCTATTTAGTTAAGCACAATTACCGGTACATCTACCTAGTCTTAATGATTTTTAAACTTCCATATGGAAAGTTCTTATTTAATTTTGATTTTAATCAGTTTACAATTATTGTTGGTTAGATGAATAGACTTTCTGAAAGTATTGAGATTAATCACCAATCACTTTTGATGTTATTAAGTCTTCCAGGCATAATTTTCATAACTTATGAACATTCTGAAGTAAGTTGTGGCCCAATACCATAACAAATGTATTGGTAAATGTCTAGACTTCTATCAGTTTTTGGCAAATGATGCTAATAATAATTGATAGGTGAGAATTTTATTACAATTTGTCACCTAGATATATATATCCCCTATTCATTAATTAAACACCTTTGGTTTCAGTTACTAGTTTTTCCTAGCGGTTATATATTTTATTGTAGGCAACGGTTGCCTAAGTTTAACTAAGGTCTTAGTACTGTTAAAAATTTGTTTGTCTCAAATTGTGCAATTTGTCATCAAACAGTAAGTTTATTTTTTTATTTATAAAAAACGTCTCAGAACTCTCTGTCAATATTTTAAAATAGCATGACTAAATTGGAAGAAAAATTGGATTCCCCAGTTAATGAGAACAACGAAATTATACAAAGATTAACACAAAATTTATCAAGCTGAAAAGCCATAATGACCTGTTAAGTCACTTGAAGCAGGATGTTAATAATATGAAAGTGAGACATTTCTACCCCTAAGATCATTTTCTACTTTTGGAGAAAGTGCTACCAGTTTAACACATCAGCGAATGTTTTACAACCTGCCAGTAAAATTTAATCCTAAGAATGTCCAAATTTCCTCCCATACTTCAAGATTAAGCTTACCTCTGGTGAGGGAACTATAACTGGATTTAATCTATATGAGAAAAATATGGACAGATTTAGCGAAAAACATAGAGCTCATCATGTTCAGGGATGTATGAGCAGAGGAGCACAAAGGTGCTTGAAGCTACACTTTAACTCCATCATACTATGGCTAAAGTCATGTAGATTTTTGCCAAGTTCAGAAGCGCAAAGAAGATTCAAAAATGAAGCAAGAGTTCCTCACCATGAGAATAGGCAAGTCTGAGTCAATTATGGACTATACAAACTAATATTACCTCAAGGCATAAAAGCTTTAAATGATGAATGGAGCTCTAGATCTGGTAACATGAGGACCATCCAGTTTATATTACTTGAATCCCACCCATAACTCCTGAAGAATATCAATTTTGCCATGAAACCCACTGTATCCCTGAAGGCCATTAAGATGTCACTAATTGAAGTCAAAGCCGCTTATAGGATGGAGCCATGACATAAAAACCATCAGTAATACCACCATGATTGAAAGGTGTTTACGTTTCAAAAAGCTGTGATGATAATCCTAAGGAGAAGGCTTACCTGCCAGTTTTATGGAAGTATCCATATTTAACCAAGTTTAGATAATAACTGTCAGTAAGAAAGGCGCTGCTGGAGAAGTAATTATAAGCTAAAGGAAGATAAGAAAGAAGAACCTAAAGAAGAGAGCCATGAGATTAGTCAACTAGGTTGCACATTGCACCAATGAATTAATTAAGATGAATCTAGTTCACAGGTTGAGTCAGGATACTATGTCATATGAAC